>JAKRVW010000010.1:0-20000 GCA_024086825.1 Abrus pulchellus subsp. cantoniensis
GGGCAAGTTGCCACCCGCTTGTTCAATACCCGAACTCTAGTAAGTAGCTTAATCTGTCGAGAAGAACCATCCCTACCGGATCGGACATGGTTCCAGTCTTCTCCGCTTGAGAGGGAAAGACGGCTGCTCTGTGAACAACCCTAGTTGCTGGTCCTGCTCCTGCTGCTAACTGCCACCTCTGCTCCAATACATAAAGCAGCTGAAGCTATTGATTGTAGCAGCTCCGTCCCATTCATCACTGCTTTCTGTTAAAAAGAAAAGAGCTGCTCCTCTCCGATCTAAGCCCTCTCTCTAGTCAGAAATAGCGTAAGTAAGTTAATCAGGATAGATCGACAGGCCAGCAAAGGCCTTCTACCGCAGCGGGCCCACAGGCCTATGCCAATCTCTTAGGGCAGGTTCTCTTTCATCCGTCTTTCCTAGGTGCGCATCTCCATCTACTAAAAGTAAGGGTGGTTACCATAGATAGATTGGGTCATTCGTAACCGATGCTTTAGCATAAACTACAGCTCTTTCATCAACTACAGCAATATCCGATGTAGCACATTCTCCCTCTTTCGCATATCCGATGCTTTGCAAGCAACCTTGGTGTCAGCATCGTCACTTGAGTCATCCTAGAACAACCCTGCCTATTCAAAAGAAGTACCTCGCCTCACTTACGAAGAAGTAGTGGGAGCTGGGCTCTCGATTCAGTTGGATAGCCAGTCTACCTAGGTAAGAGTTACGTCGACCCTGCAGGGTATCCGAGAGGGGCACAATGCAGGCTGGAGATCATCTGGTAAGGAGAATCCCCAGGCTTTAGATAGTTTAGAGGGACTAGGCAATGAGCCCGGATAATCGAATGGAACTCTTCTTTCTTTCAGAACCTTTCTAAGGTCATATATGAAGAAAGGTTATATATAAACGATCTGACAGGACTCAATGGAGTTGCTTTTAAAGCGAGCGAGTAGTCTTTGCCAAAGTTAGGGGCTGTCAGGACTTAGATAGAAATTTCACAATGAGAGAAGTGTCAGAGTTCGAATAGAAGGTAATGGAGTGAAGTACGTAGCCCTTAGGAAAGTGCACGAGAAAAGGAAAAAGAGTTGTGAGTTTGACTTTCTCTTTTACCACAATAAGCCGTGTAGTTACCGGATCGGGACAAAGAGTCGGTTTAGTCGGAGATAAACAGAGTCGGGTCGATGAACAGAGCCGATATCGACACCGAAATATATCACTGTCTTTGACGCTTCTAGGCAATATGCCATCGATTACCTCAAAACTACTTTGAAATTCAGCATGACATAGGTACCTACTTCCAATCTTCCTGGAGAGCTGGGATAAGTACGGAATTTCACTCTGGTTGAATCGCTTCTATCCTTAGCCCGCGAGGGAGGGCTTTCCGAGACCAATGCTATCAAGAAGTCACTAGACTGACTATTATTGCATCGAGAAAGAGTTAAAAGATCTCCCCTCAATAACTTCTTTTATTCTTATTCTTTTTTGCCGCTAGCCCTTCCTCTCTTTCAACGCTTGGCCACTCTATTGCTATTGTCGCCTTGGAGCCCGCCCTTGGCTGGTTTCACCCCTTCTCTAGTAGCCTTGCCTGCAACCTTGAGAAATTATTGTGTGACTTATGAATGAAAGGAAATTCCTTGCTTTAGAAAAGAGAAGAGCGCCAACGGCAACAGCTAATTCATCTAAATCAATGGCACGTGGGACAGGTGAGGGAAGGAAGGGCGGGATGAAGCAAGCAGCCAATCCCTTGCTGGTTAAAAATTGCAGCATCAGTATGAATCTTATAAACACCATGGGGTGGGGCCTGCCAACCTATAGGTGTTTGCACTTTTTTTTTCTTCTCCTTCTTATACTCTTCGAAGAAGCTGATTGCTTTGTTCACCACATCCACAGGATAGTTCTGTATGTCCTGGAACAGCAGCAAATTTCTATCACTCCATAAAGCCCATGCAACTACTAGCATAAGTTCCAGCTGCTCTTCATCAAGACACTTCCCCATCCCCTTCACCCAATCTGAGAAGTTGAGAGCCTGCATCTGTTGAGTATGAAGGGCTAATGGGCAGAGTAGCCAAATGCCAGATGCCCAGGGGCAGCCCTTTAAAACATGAATGGTAGATTCAGGCTCCATTCCACATCTGTCACAAAGCAGGTCAACCTCCACCTTTCTTTTCCCATTTAACTCGTCTTGCATAAAAAAAAAAACCACCTAAATCCACATCTAAAAGGGAGCCCGCGAGAAAAATGCCTCCTCTATGAGATCTCGGTGCTACTGCCCAGCCCCACCTTCATTTTTTTCGAATTACGACTACTCGACTTTTTTTTCCTAAGCTAAGATCTAGGGGGGAGGAGCTCTTCTTGCGTAGTATACCTTTTACCTGAAATTCCAGGCTCGTATTAATAACCAGTATAACCCCGGACCTTTTGAGCAAGCGCTATGGAGATAGCGAATGCTAGCGTTAGCCCAGCCATCCACATTGCAAGAGCTCTGGGTGTTCTTTCCATTGAAGCTTCACTGGCCACCTCCCTGGCTTGCTCACTGAGGTGGTCTACTAGCTGCCTGACTTCTGCGGAAGAACTTGCCGGTTCCCCGATTTGCGTTGCCTCCGCCAGCTGCTGTAACTCAGGGATGCTTGGGGGTGTCTGTGCTAGACAGTCCCACCATATCGCGCACCCAAGATATAGCGCTGGTAAGATTAAGCTGAGAACTTCCGTGACGTGCTGCCCTTGCCCCGACCCCGCCTGAGTGCTCTGTTGCCCCAGGTGTACCTGTAGCTCTCTGGTCTTGACCCACGGCCTAGGAGCTTTTTCTCTCGTAATGCCCCGTAGGCCTCTCTCGGGTGACCTAAGCATTTGGTACTTCGATCTTTTATTCGGTTGGCGCCAGGTAAATAAGGGGCTCCAGAATCCATTCCCGCCGGCATCTTAGTATATGCCGTTCCTTCCGTTCCTAGGAAATTCGACCTGAGGCCAAGAATATGTATATGAAAAATCACTAGATGACAATCGAAGTCCCTCTTTCTTTATTCAAAAAGGCTTTTCGCCCTCAACTTTGTGCCTTGAGGCTGGCTTTGAGGAAGAAAAGCTGCTGTCAACTCCAAAACCTCTGGGTCGGATCCTGCCCCACGTGGTCCTCACTTCAGGTCCCACATTTCTCTTCCTTTGTTTGATTTCCCTCAAATCTCTTGCCCCTTCTAGGTCAGGTTCGTATTCAAACCTTCTTTCCAAATCAGTCCTTGTTCATTTCATTCGTGGTGCTCTTGGCACAATGGTCTAATCTGGAGGAGGGAAGTTGGATCTTTTTCTCTATTTATCATCACTACGGGCCATATGGCCAGATCGACGTTGTCAGAATAATAGTGTTCAGGGCCTGCCCCTTTTCAAACAAAGGATGAATGCCCCACCCATGTGATATCTGCTAAAGGCTTCGTCAGTGAGGTGATAATTTCAGCCCTATCTCTCCTTCGGGGTTCAACCTCCTTAAGCGGTCAGCGGGCATAATTGAAAAAAGAAAGGCACTCTATGTTCTCGTTCTCGGTGCTCCGGTCAAGGTCAATTCTCTACTTGTCTTCACCTTCGGACATCAAGAAAGCCGAACTGACTCGCTGGCTTTGCTTTGTAAGGGCTTGACCTCTGATGTATGGAAGTACGTGGTTGAAGTGAATTCCTCGGAAATGCAGCCGGAGGGCAATCTCTCTTTTGACCCGGTCTGGTATGTCTTTTGCGCCAGCTTTCTTTCCTATTGGTTACGGTTCTCTTGTCTCGGTCATCTCATTTTATGGTTTCAGCATATGGCTATGGTTCAGATACAGACTAAAGACTTTCTTTCGTGCTTTGATCTCAGCTGGTTGAAGTAGAGTGGCTATTGCTCCTGACCATTAAAAGTAGTCATTCTTTGAAAACAATGCATGGCATGCTGTTCCAACTCTGCGTTCATGTCCTCATATTTGTGATGCTCGCTTTCTTTTATTGCTTGATTGCTTGGCAGCTTTTCCAAATCTTCCGGATAGTCACCGCGCCATTCATAGCCATCAGGGAAACTGCCCTCTTCCCTCAAGACGGACCATCTACCCTATCAGACCAGTGACTAACCTACACGAATCAATATGGAGATATGGGATCTCCCTGCCGTAATCCCCGTGATGGTTGAAAGATGAAAATGGGGTTTGGCTGGAAGAACATTCTGTGTTGATTACGCACGTTATGGCTTTCTTCAAGTCCTTATTCACGAATGAGGATTCTGTCCATTCCACTCTATCCACTCAGGCTGGCTTTCCTCCTCTGCCTGACCACGTCCTTGAGCCTCTCTCCAGGACTCCTGATGCACAGGAGGCAATTTTCTCCATGGGCAGCCTTAAAGCGCCCGGTGTTGACGGCTTCCCACCGCTTTTCTACCATGAGCATTGGGATACCGTGGGACCTAGTCTTACTAGATTTGTACAAGATGCTTTTACTAGTCAAATTTATCTGGATGAAGCAAACAAGACCCTGATCGTTTTGATCCCAAAAAGAAAGAGAGAACCCAGAGAGTCTTACTCAATTTATGCCAATTTCTTTGTGCAATGTGGCCTATAAATGCCTCACTAAGGTTCTTGCTAACCGGCTAAAGCCCTTGATGGAGAATTTGATATCTCCGTTCCAGGCGAGCTTCATCCCTGGACGATGTATTCAAGACAATATTGTGATTGGGAAGGAAATAGTTCACTCTATTAATAAATGCAGAGGAAGGAGAGGCTTTTGCATCATTCAAGTGGACCTTGAAAAGGCGGCTCACAAATGGTCTTTTGTGGAAGATACTTTAAAGGAGCGAGTCATAAAAGCCAATTCATGCTGCTAGTACGTGGGATCCATTTAGAGCAGCGGATCGAGGTAGTTTAGGCCTTAGCATGGGAAGGAGATCATACTTCCTTAGAAGGAGATGAGCTACCTAGACGGAACTTCTTCATTTTCCAGCCCGACAGAGGGCAGCTTCAAACGTACCGTAGACCAGAGAAAGTCTTCCAAAAGTTCTCCTCCGTTAAGAACCTCTTCAGGGCATGCCCCTGAGACTAGTGCTAGTCCCTGCCTTCCTTTGCCCATCTGAGATCGAATGAAAGTCATTTTTTATACGATCAGATCTGCAGCGCTTAATGATTCAATCACAGCTGATACGCATTCAATTGCTAACATCACACCGCTTATTAAAGAGCTGATAGCCGCTTAGATATATCCTAACACACCGGATATTGAAAAGAGGGCTTACTCTTCTTGCAGCGGAGTCGTTCACAAGAGAAAGACTCGCTGTGGATTCAATAGCAGTTTATTCTCAAACAGGAGACTAGTGCCTTAGCTGACTTCCTTTTTAAAGCAGACATGTGGACATAAAAAAGAATTGAATTGATAGAATAGAGGAAGATTAATGTGCAGCTTCTTCTATACCAGCCGATTCAATTGCAGCTACTTCAAAAAAACAGCCTATCCGCTATGTAAGGGGACCGGCTTCCCAGAGAGAGTGCCCTACTAGGATTGGATTGTACCTCCGGAGTCTAGAACGGGCATTCAATCGATTCTTTGTCTAAAGACTTGACTTGAGGCTTTCCTTAATGCGCACTCGTAGAACCGAACTCAATCCATAGCTAAGTCAAGCCGACAGGATATCTTCTTACCGCTTCCGTAACCGCAGAGATGTCCAACAAGTCTAGTCTGTGCGTGCTTTCCTCGATGCCGGGCCGGTGGATTGAAAAAGAATCATGCGAGGCGTATAGGGATAATCATGCGGGAATAGAAAGGTAACCGAATCGGCTACTTATCTTTTACTAAGCGCATGGATGAAGCGTTGGTCTTAGCCGAGGCTATAGATGAATCTATCAGTGGCAACTAAGGGAGAAGTGACTCATAGACTTCCCAGCTCCACGCCTTTTCAGGAATATGCGTTTATACGTTGAATGAAATAGTACGTAAACCCCCGGCCCAGATGAGTTCGGCATAGCTCATACATTAAGCAGGTGGTTTATGCCCACTTTAGGAAATTGCCATGTGCTCATAGATCGTCATTACTCGGTGACGGATCTTGGATCTATTATCGGAACCTAGCGCTACTGTCTCGATTTCCGTTCTCTTTTGTCTTGTTGGTCTCGAACATTGCAGTCAGTCTTCAGTGAAACTGACGAGTACGGGAATCCCCATTTGCCTACGGGGCTCTTCATTCTGAAAGCATGGATTGCTTCTGAGAGCCTAGTTCTCTCGGATCCCATACAAAAGATGAAGGAAGGGATTTGACGTCACAGCAAAACTCACTTCGCTCGCCTTGGAAATCGGCGAAAGATAGCAAGCGGACAGCGATTCGGGTTCCTATGCAAAAAGAAGATGTTCAGCAAGCCTCGTACACAGAACGAACAAACTCAGGCTCAGCCAGGGCCCTACTCTCTTCCATCAAGAGAACAGCTCCATCCCTCAATCACCCTATACGGGATGCCGGACCGGAATCTGCCTCTTCTCGGTTGGTTGACTTTTTTTTCTACATTTGCTTCCTCCGCATCTGATCTTAGTCTGATAAGACGAGTAGAATCGCTGGGGTACTTGACTACGAGATGACTATGGCTATTCAAAGCATCTCGAAGACGGTGTCACTTGGGATCGTTCCTAACTCTTTTACCCTTCCCCGGGAACTCAATCAAAAAGAATTGAATCCGGAAGTCACTGCACTCTCCCTACGGGCAACATTAAGAATGAAAGGAGAGGTACGATTTGACTCATAGCAAGCTATGAGGTACGAAGTTACTCGAACAAGCAACGGACTGATGGATACTATTCTATTTCCGAACTTCAGGTATGATTCTAGAATAGAAGGCAGGAACGAGAACAAGATAAAGATAAATAAGAGTGTAGTAACAGCAATTCGATTTGCTTCGCTCACTGTCACGATAATCAGAGTGACTTGATCTGATCTCAGTCTTAGTTCCCTACTTCGTACCTCTCGCTATCGGCTTTCGCTCAGGAGATTGAGATAAAGAAAGCATGAATTATGATAGCGCTCTAGTGAAGTGAGCCTTCCCTTCTTTCGATTTGATCGTGCTACCTTTCCTGAGTCATCGTTTGCTAGTACCAGAATTGGATGCTTACTTCGCTTTCTTTCCTTCCTTATTTCCCTGGCTTGAAAGCCAAGTTTGATTAGTGAGCTGACTGATATAAAGTCCCCTTCTATAGACAAGAGAAATAAGAAAAAGATCCTCTCAGCAAGCAGTAAGCGAGTGATCTCCCCCTTATTAGTCTAGGGCAGTTAGCGCGGGGGAAAGCTAGGTACGGAAGGTACGAGTAGGAGAAGGTTGGCTCGAAGCGAAGAAGGTTGGGTCTGGCTATGGCTCGGCTTACATGACTTCAGGAACTGATTCAGATTCAGCAGCTTCTGCTTCTTCTGCTGATGATAGAGGTCTTGATTCTTCTGCGGATTCCGCAACGGGGGTATTCTAAAAAAAAGGCATAATGATAGTAGGGTCGGGATATCCCCGCCGCCCTCCGAACCGGACGTGAAGGTCTTGTAATCACGGAACACATGATAACAGTTCACGGAAGACTTTCTATATCTCCATCTCTGGTTTCATCTCATTCGTTCGTTCCGGTTTCAGATCATTCGTATAGCCTCTACCGAGCTTAACCCTGCCCGCATTTCCGTTTGAAGGGGACCTCTCCACCTGCTGCCAACATTCTTCGGAATTATACTGAAGAAGTGAAGTTTCTAAATAGTGTACCCCTGGCCTGGGAATGGGGAGGTGGGCCCCCTCCTTACATAGCCATAATAGGATAGGCTGTTTATTCGAATTATTCGAAGTAGCAGCAGAAGAAAAAGAATGATAAATACCAATACCTTATTAGAATTAGAAGTGAACCGGCCAACGATGGGATAGGAGCTGAGACAGACGCCCTTGCCTTATCTGGCCTTAATCTGATAGGGCAACCCCTTAATAGAATAGTATAGTCTAGAGGGCCTTTCAGTCGAGAACAATTGCAACCCCTTCTTATTAGTGAGTGTAGGGCCTTTCAGTCGGTCGTGAAGCTCTCGCATACTAATAAAGAAAGGAAAGAAGCACCGGCCAACAACAGGATAAGGGGCTAGCGCGAAAGCCCCTAAGAAAGGCTAACTCGCATCCGTTTGATTGCTGGTTTGAAGACGCTTAGTAGTAATCAATTCCTTCGCTGCTGTAGCTAGCTTGATATACATACCTTAGCACGTTAGCTGAGCTGAAACCCTCTTGCTCTCACTGCTTCTAGCTCCTCTCTCGTTGGTCGAGCGACGTAGTACCTTTTTTTTAGGGTAGGAAGAGAAGAATACCCGGTGGGCTGAGAAAGTATAGTGAGGGAAAGGTTGAGTTAGGTTGGCTCGAATTGGCTCGAAGAAATCATAGTCCCGCTGGGAGATAAAACTAGTATGGTCTGGGTCGCTTCGCTTGCTGACTTGCTGAGAGGATATTTATTGATTTTCTTATTAGATTGAAATTAGACTGATGGAAATCTTAATTCCGTTCGCGCCCGGCGATACGAGAACAAGAATAATTACATATATAGCCGTTAGCCGTAAGCGCTTAGGCTTGCTCTTGCTACTATATTTATATTCATTCCAAAGCACTTTAAGCCCCGCACTCAAAATGTCTCCGTCGGTTCAGTCTTATCAGCTATTAGCTATTCTGGGCTGGGAGAAACGCTAAGGCGAGGGAGCCTCCACTCATACGTTTCCGGTCTCTTCTGACTGATCAGAGACTCCCGCTGAGG
Source organism: Abrus pulchellus subsp. cantoniensis (assembly GCA_024086825.1). Lineage (NCBI taxonomy): Eukaryota > Viridiplantae > Streptophyta > Magnoliopsida > Fabales > Fabaceae > Abrus > Abrus pulchellus. The sequence goes on from JAKRVW010000010.1 coordinate 8,734, forward strand.
GGGGGTCTCCGGTGGTTGGACGCAGTCGTCTAATTAATCAGCCGCTGTGTTCAGCCATCGTAGCATTATGTGCTCAGTGAGACATTGAAAGTGACGGCTACCTGCGCTTTCCAGTTTTCAATGGTCGTCGCGCTTTACTAAGTCTACTGTGTTATTACAGTGAGTGTGTTGAAGGGTCTCCCGGGACTTAGGGACTTAGACGGGATAGCTGCTGTACGCTCCTCTCTGGTACTGTACGCTTTCCTCTCTAGTTGGTCGAGCCCAATCATTCCCTAGCGGTCTCGCTTCTTCTCGCTTCTCTCGAACCTTGTGCCTAAAGCTTAGCTCTTCTTGCTCCTGCTCTCCGGTTGGTCGAGCTAAGAACATCTTCTTTTACGGACCGGACACAGACAGATCCGGGGGAAAAGGGGCTTACCTTCTTCCTCTCCTGTTTATTCATTAGGGCGAGCGTCGCTTTATTAGTCTAGGGGCCTGCAAGAAAAAGATATATCACGTGTTCCGGGATTTCATTGAATACCGATCCCTGGAACTGCTATCCAGGAAGATCTTTTCTTTCTTTTAAAAATCTTTATACCCCTTGAATTCAATCAATTAGTCTTAGATCGAACGGCAGCGCTGGGAGATCTATAAGTACATCCTAATCTAATCCCAAGAGAGAGAGAACGAACAGATCTAAAAGTACCTCCTGATATCATACATATAATCAAACTCGCTGAAATCAATATCAAATCATAATCTAATTTTGAAATCATAACCCTTATTTTATTAGTCGTTGGCCTTGTCCGTCCTATCTGGTAGGGAGGGGGGGTATTTTATAAGTACACCAGTCGAGCTATTGCTATCTCGAACTATTGCTATTGCTTATCCCGTATTTTCCTCTATCCAGCTATCCTGCTAGCTCAATCCTCTTCGAGTAGGATTAACACTCATTAGTACACCTTCCGTCCCCCCCTATCTTTAAGGCGTCAAGAGGGAGACCTCTGATGTGGGTTGTTAACCCGGAGTGCGAGATGAGAATCAAACATTCTCTTGACCTAGTGGGCACGATAACAGGTTTAGGAGAAATCCTACTCATTGTCATCGCTACCCGCGCAGGTGCTACCCTGGTTGAGTAGTACACTGACCTGGTTCTGACACGACCAGTGCCAGCCATTGGCTCATAAAATTGAGTCATCACGGCGAGTGGGCAAAGGGTGCGTCATTAGACGCGGTGCAGTATCAGCGTCGGCTAAGGATATCATGTGACTTTGTCACATAATACACCGAACTTACGCTGCGACCGTCCCGTCTTTGTCCTGGCAGAGTGCCTTGGAAGGCACTCGAGTAGCCGATATTCCCTATCAGTTCACTCACTGGTGGTCTGACCAAGAGGGTGGCTGTAGCCACACACCTGTTCTAGGTCGCTTTTGATGCATAAGGCACCCTATGTTGATATCTTGCTGCGCTTTATTGTTTGAATGCAGTAGGATATCCTCATAAGGCACCGTGTGCTATCAATTGTTCTGTTAATCTGTATTAGATCAACCGCACATAACTATGTTATCCGCTGGTTTATCTCACCATACAGGCTTCGCCCCTAACCAGGGATAAGTCTGTTTTGGTGTATAGGCTCACATTGAAGTCTATGAGTGCACGGCCAACCCCAATGCACCTTCGGAGGCAAATAGGTCCTCCTTGGCGTATTGGAGTTTGCTATACATTCGTATTCCTCTCTATGAACCTATTATTACATATTAACAGATGAGGGAACAGGTGATCGTTTGTTATTTGTGACAACCGATCACTTACTTCTCTTCGACTCACCGCACTACTATACCAAATAGTGGTAGGATGTGCGTTGAGCAGAGTTCGCCTCATGTTTGTACACTGCGCTCTGGCCGGTGCTTGTTCCCTAACGGTCGAGTAAGGAAACGGCAAATCGCCTGAGCATTCTCCACGATCATTTCCGAATCACACTCACGGTGACCACACTGTGATGGCTGTTCAATTCCTGCTCTTTCCTCTTCTGTGGAATTTATCCTTGGGCTATTCGTTGGCCCAACCGATTCAATGGGACCGTTTGTAGCAGGACTCCTATTTTCCTTCTCGCCTCTACTCGAGGAAGCCCTATCTGTCTCCTTTCTAATCACTGCTTTATCTTTCGACACTTTTGCCTGATCCGTAGAATTTCTGTCAGACCCCTTTCCGCTTTCCCCAGGTTGAAGATTGTCAGTTTCAACTACGGTTGGCGTCTGTTGTCAAAAGGTCGGCTTCTGGCTCTGATAGTGCTGCAAATCTCGACTTTGTCAGAGGAGCATTAGACGCATCCCTCTGTTCGATCTTTCCCGCTTTTGTCCCCTTCACCCTACCGTTGACTTCAGATTGAGGAGTACGGCTTTTAGTCGTCTTTCGCACGAGCATCCATGGACCGAATTCTTCGATGGCTTCGGTCCGCTCTGTTTTTTCCGGATTTTCATTCTGAACTTGGTCCTCTTCCATTGCCATCTGGTTATTTTCTTCCAGACTATCCTTCTCCCTGATGGTCCATGGGCACTCTTCTTTCCGATGTCCATATCGCCCGCATTAGAAGCATATCAGATTCAGGCTCTCATACTCGACGTTCAGAGCCATGTCTCTAACAATCACTCTAGAAGAGAGCAGGTTTTGAAGATCAATTTCCACGCGCGAATCTGCCACGCTCAATAATAGACTTGTCACTCTGTTCATAGGCGAGAGTATTTCAATCTACTTTCAGAGATTTGCCTATTATGTTCCCCAAGTTCCATAAAAACTCTTCATTATAACAATGAATGGGAAGGTTTGGAACCCGAACCCAAATTGTAGTCTTGCCTTGTGTCTTTTTCATAGGATCAAAGGAAGGACTCCACCTCTGCACCACTAGGTAGTGACCCATAACAACCCATGGACGGTTGTTCTTCCTCGAATAGTTGCTCTAGATCGAATGGAATAGATGCCCTATCAGGATGAAAAGGAGTTGGTCTCGGCTGCCTCCTTCCTCTTTACGGATGGATAGATAGAAATACCAGAAATCCTCCCGGTTCACGCCTCTCTGAAGATCTGTTTAGGGTGGGCAAAGAGGGTGAAGCCACTTGCTCTGCCCGGTAGAAAAAGTGGAACTCGAATAGTTCTACCTTACCACGCCAGCAGTCATATTAGATTGAATTTGAACACTCGCTCTACGGAGTACCCAACCATGGAATCTCCCAACAGCACAACAAAGGAGTAATCAAAAAGGACTCGCTACCTAGCTCAGTAGTTTCAACCGAACAGTTTGGTCTTGTTGATCAGTCCGCCGGAGTACTTCTTTTGAATGGCATTAGAGAAGAGGAAGAGCTGTTTAGAGATAGAATCAGGAAACGCAGCCCGAAAGAGTTCATTGGCTGAGGCGTAACACCGGCCTCTTCCTTTTCAATCAGAGGTTCCCATCCCACGGCCTAAAAGAAGAAGGCCAGTTAGCCGCAAAGTCGTCAGAAAAGAAAGAATCAGAATCGAGCTCAGCTTACGGGAACAATGAGTTCACTGCTATTGTGGCGCCTTCCTCTTATTCTTGATTGGCTGATGATGGCATTGGTGGGGCTAGATCCGCTATGGAAAAGCCAAGGAACACTCCCTTGCCCTTGGTCAGGGATCTCTCATGCGGGCTACTCGAAAGCAGTAGAGACATCTCTATTCATGTAATTTCTGATCAGTGGTTTCAGACTTGCTAGTGCTATTATAGCTAAGAAGGGCTATTTCAATAGAATTGTACTCCATTGGAACAGACTCACTAGAGCCAGACTCAGAGAACAGAGAAGCTATGGCTCGGGGAGAGGGAAATGGCGGGAGAGAAGGTAGCGAACGAAGCGAGCTCGGTCGCTCAGGTCACTCAAAAAAGACATATAAGAAGAAAGAGTCCGCACCGAACGAAGTCTTTAACAGCTCATAAAGAATGGATGCTTCTACTAATCCATCCCTGGGAACAACCAGTCTTCAATGACTATAGGTGGAAGCGGAATGCTGTCGCAAACCTCTGTGATCAGAGGGTCCCATCCCTCGCCCATTAGCTTCTTTGTTCTATTTAGAAAGCAAAGTTCCACACCCCTGTTACCCATAAAAGACATAAACTATCGATATAGGGCATAATGAGTCTCATCGGAAAGAAAATCTGATGCGAGGGACCCAAAGACAACAAAGTCTCCTTAGATTGGGATGCATTGAATTGGCTGAGGTAGTTGCAGACTTGGTGCCATCCAACTCACTGGCCCAAGCCAAGTTCTCTTTTTCTATTGCTAGCTAGGGAATCCAGAGAAGCGGAGTTAGCTCGTAGGCTGCTGATTCTGACTTGATAGCTTAGCTTTCCGGTGAGGCGTGGTCAATCTATCTTCTTTTCAAAGTATGGGGGACTACGGATGAGGAGTTGTTGGGCTAAGCCCGGAAGATGTCCATTTGTTCTCAAGACCAGGGGTCACTCAAAAAATGGGCAGGGCAGCTAACATCGTTGTCAATTCTTCGTCCCAGCTGTCAGCAAATTAGCCTCTTTCAATGCTCAATGCAAAGTCCCTAAGAACTTGGTAATGCCACAGCCATCATCAGCATTTCGAACTAGCAGGAAAGGAACGAAAGCAACTGGCCGAGTAGCTCATGGGCAATTGAAAGATCGAACCAAAGGCAGCGAGTGCCCGTAGGTCATTGAAGAAGGAACAAGTCTTTCAACCGATGCTAGCAAATGAAGACCTTCCCACGGGACAACTCCTATAAAAGAGGCTAGCTCGCGAGACATCTAACAAGAAGGGCAGCTCACTCTGGTTTTCTTATTAGAATACCCATAGGACAGAGAATACATATTATAGTGCATTACAATCTGAAGGTCCTTTAGAGGAAGGTTGTTCCCCTTTAGAAGAAAGTACTCTGATTTTCACTACAAGATACAGTCTGTTCGGTCTTTTGATGAACCAAAGGAACGTAGGGAGTGGGAGTTAGTTTAATCTGACCAGTCAATTGCTCTGGCGAGACTCTGCTCTTTCTCTTGCTTTCTGTCTCATGCTTGGTGTGGTGATGGAGTGGGAAAATGTCCCTCTGATGAGCGGAGAGACTCGTACTATCTGGAAGGAAAGGGTCATGTCTTCCATCGTGCGTGATAACAACACCCTTCTTTCTAGATCCTGCCCTAAGGCGGACGCTTCTGACCCTTAAGATATAGAATAACGGGAATCAGGCATCGGAAAAAGGAAGCTATTTGGCAATATAGGGAACCGATCCGGACTTTGAAACCTAGTTTTTGTTATCGAACCGGAGATAGAGGGTCAGGTAAGCATCCTTGTCCAGCCTAAGCCTAACCTAAGGGCGGGCTACGGATTCTTAGAGAGAAGATAGCTACTCTTATAAGAACTACCATGTAACATTCTTCTTTAACCAACCCATTGGCATCGGCATTTCAAGATGCTTTGTCGCTTAGTCGAATGACGTAGATAAGGATTCAATCCTATCTCTCATTCTTGCAATTCATCTTCGATTAGTCTATTCATAGGATTGGGAAGATTCCCTACCCGTGACCCTCGCCCCAAGGGGCATTCAAAAGAAGACAGATCGGAAAGTATAGAAGTCAGAACGGAGTATCTGGATGTTAGGCCCGTGAGTATGCCACGTATATAGGCGACAGCCTGCTTTTCTAAACAAACAAAACAAACCCTTAGACCCCAACAACGAGTTATGAAAAAACAACCAACTGCCAGTGAGCGGAGTCTTGCATTCATTTTTTCTTTTGAGGGGACCGGGAACAAAGCCATCGGCATTCGAACGAGTAAAGGCAGTTATTCTCATACGAGATGTCTGGATCAACTTCAATAGGCATTAGAAGAGAGCGCGAATAAACTGACAAAGAAGAGAACTACCCCAATTCGAACTCACCCAGTTACGGATGCTATCAAACTTCAAGCTAGTCGACAGGAGGCGTCATCCTGGCAAGAAGTGAGTCTTAGAAAGAGAGGTTTTCTTCGTTAACCAACCCATTGCATGGAAAGAGAAGCACGATTGGGAGAAGCCTTGCCAAAGGCCGGATCAGCTCTTTGACCAACAATGATGGACACTCTGCCGGGAGTGGTGCTTCATGAGTTCTTTCTTTGGCTCCACAACCATGAAGTCCATCATTTCCGGTTACCAATATGACTGATCTTGTTGGCATAGAGCCTGTTGAACCAGCCTTCAGCTATGGCGACTAGAAGCCCCTCTGAGGGAAACGCACCTTATACCTCGCCTATTATACCTCCTATAGAAAATGAGTATTCGCTTGTATCAAAAGTGCCTAGGGGAAACCTCCTATTCAACTCTAACTGAAACTTTGACTGGCTCACAGAAAAGCAACCATAAAGGGACGCCGTTGGCTTACTCGCTTTCTTATCAATTGTATGCCTTTGATAGGATCTTTTTTGATGCTTGATACGCAGATGAGTCATTCAATAGATAAAGATAAACTTTCTCTTCTATACTCGTTGACTCTTTAAAGTCTGGTTTGCGAGCTGCCCGAGAAGAGATGCCTAAAAGAAAGGGACAGGCCGGGAATGAATTGTATTGGAATCAATGAAAGCCCCTCCAATCGTTAACCTCAGGAAACTCGGTAATTTCATGGGAAGGACAGGTATTACTAGTAGCCCCAGGACTTTTATACACCGTATACCTCTTAAACCATTATAATAAGGTAGATCTATTAGGGCTATACATTATACTTTGATCCACATGGTATCCCTATTATCTCTGTGGCGTGGCTATTACATGCTAGCTGATCCATTCAAAGACCGGGATTCCTGACCTTAAAACTCTTATTGAACTACCCCAGACAAGACCCCTTGCTGCTCTCGCTGCACCATCTGTTGTCTGCTGCTTGGCTTGCTCTCTGGCTATCGGGCTATGCTTGCCGCCGAAAACCGAATCGATTGGCCCATCCCTTTCCTGCCTATGCCGCTTCAACGACTGCTGCTCCTGGAATTGATCGTCGTGCTACTGGATTAACGTTTCAATTTAGGGCTATGACTAGAAATTCGGGTCTCTTCGATCTACCGCTCGCTCTAACGGTATCTGTCGTTAAAGGTAGTCAAAGGGGATGACTATGACTGCCCGGGTAGTACGTACGGGCATAAGTAGCCACCTAAGGTTTATGAGCATCATTAAGTAGATAGTCGTTCTTATCTAAAGGCACAGGTTTCAAACCAAATAAAGAAAGAGTGGAATAAGTTCTTCCAAACTGACTTTCATCAACGATCTACGACCACTCTGATCTAAGGCGAAGCTGATCATAGACAAATATCACAAAAACAAGATTCCAATAGTCACTTCCTTATTCGATAGTACACTCTTTCGCTTATTAACAAGACTTCCGTCGATTTCCCCTCGAGGTTGACCTCACATCGCTTTATTCACATACCTATATTCAAATACGAGAATTAAGTCAGGGGTGGCTAAAAAGCGATTCTTTCCAAATCCCCCACCTTAGAAGAGAAGAGCCAGTCTCCCTTTAAGCTATCTCTTGTGCCAGAATTCAGGCTCAAGGCCACTTAACGAGACGAAAAGAAAGAGATTCATCTCACTCCCTCGCCTTAGATGCAAGCTTGTCTGCTATTTTATCAAAAACCTCTCTTTGGGATAAATGCCCTTTCCTTTTCATGTGTAGCCTAGTCTCTGTGCGTGGATATCTTCTACTATGAAAAGAGCGCATTCGAGGCATGAATCCTCTTCAACTTCAAGGGGGAATCCCCCGGTAAGGTATTGAGAAGGGATCGCCTTCTCTTACTGAACCACGGAATAGCGCGGGAAGTGCAGCTTTGCTCTTCCAGTTCGTAAAGGATCTTAGCCTACACCGGTTACCGACCTCCTCGTTCGTAGGCCTTTTGGGCTTTGGGGTCTATGTATCGATGTCTCTTTCTTTTTTACAAGAAGAGCGGAAAGAAGACCACTTATCTTTTAGATAAAAGTTTATTGATTAAATATTAAAATGAAATAGGGGCTTCACCCTATCTAACTAAAGGTAATTCCATTTCACCATTATAGGCAGAAAGGTAGTCCCTCATGTAAATTTGGAGAGATAAGAGATTGGAGATTCCGTAAGTAACTCAGTGAGTGCTCTCTAAATGTGCATCTTTCTTTCTCCGAGTCGTGTAGGGCCTGTTCAAGTTCCGCAGGCGGTTGGACCTTGGACGCAAGCAAGAAACTTCTTGAATATCTCCGGAGGGGCGGGAGAGGATTGCTAGGCAGCCTCCTCAGCCCATAAAAGATGATCTTATGTAGCAGCTCAATAGGACCCCAGCTTCCATTTCCATCTTAGAATTGCTGCTTCCCCATCCGCCTCCCCGCCCTTACTAGTCTAGTAAAGGCTCCCGAGAAGCAGAAATGGATGAGTGAGCGATCCGGCTTCTAGCCCTTCCATGATGGATTTGTCTGAAAACCCGGGTCGAAAAGCGCCCGGCGGCGCGAGGTTGATGAGCAGGGATGAAAGAAAGGGGCGAAGGCAAGAGGTCTAGGTCTTTGCTGCCGCTTAAAAGCTTGAAGTGACGAATACGCTTTGTTGAATCAGAAATGAACTTTTATATAGAGGCTTCAAATAAGCTGTGAATAGGTCCTCGGTTCTTCTTTCCCAAAGGGAGTGGTCAGTGGAGGAAGAAGAAGCTCTTACAGAATCAGCCGCTCTTAGCTCTTAATGGAGTGATTTTCAAGCCCTAGGCTAAACCGATTTAGCTTTATAGAAGCATCTTTCTCTCCTTTAATCGCTTTCGGAATCATCTTCTATCCCCAGCAACAGGAACCTCTTCTTTCATGAGCCTAGGGGCAGCGATTCCCAGCCTGCGAAGTTATAGCTTAAGCTTCCCCTTATCTTGTCTCAATATGAAGTCTTGGTCTTCAGTCCCAATCTGATCGAAGAAAAGAAGTCGAACTTCGGGGGCAAAGACGCTCTCATTACGTACATTATGTAAAGAGCACTCGCTTTGTCTCGTGAGCTTAACCTTAGGCTCCTCTTTCAGAACTTAAGGTTGAGCTCGCTTCCCAACAAGCAATAGCTCCTTGGAAGAAAGAATGACTTTAGAAGAACTTGGCTGGGCTTTTCCTTGAGAGTAAATAAGAATAAGTAAAGCCCAAGGATTGGTAGTGTAATGCGCGGGTTCCTTTGCTCTCAAGCCTTGCTTTCAGGTGAAGTTTCCGTCTAGAGGCTAGGAGTTAGGCTCTTTCCTACTAATATGCGAATTCTTCTTATGCTATTGCTATGGTGGTATACGCCATGGTCTGGGAACAACGGTAAACGTAAGGCCTTGTTGACTTGACGAAAGTAGACTAGGCTTGCTGCGGAAGAGAAAGTGGAACTAACTACTCGACCCATATTATAATTATAATAAGGCTTTCTTTACTCAACCGACTAAGCGGACTAGGAAGGGGTGCCCATTTTACGGCCCGTTGTGGAAACTCGGCGACCAATCAAGCCTTGCTTCTAAAGCAGTTTCCTCTGTCTCTGAAAGGAAATGCGCTTGAATGGTATATGGCAATTCCTCCCCGCTCCGTGGCCGATTGGGACACGATGGCTACGACTTTTTTATGGGCGTACGTAAGCGCACTACGGGGATCCGACGCCGCTTATCTTTAGGCCTGTCTTTCCTCTGTTTCGTCCCTTCCTTCGGTCCTTGGGACTGATACCTCGGGGATACTAAGACAGCAACTAAGGTAAGGGCTTGGCTTCTTCTTATTCTTATTCTTATTCTTATTAAGGAACTGAAACTACAACTGCAACGGAAATGGATTTAGGAACTTCTGTTTCTTCTTCGGCTTGTTCTGCAGCTTCTGGGGATTCCGCTTCGCCCTAGACTAAACTATTAAGGCGATGCGATCACGCATTTCCTGTTTTGACATCCCTGCGACTCCGTGACTTGACTCTGCGACTTCTCGATTTTGATGTTCTTTCTTCCCTACGAGCTATTCCGTCAAGGGATTACGGAATATCTGCTATTAATTGAACTGACTCGTTTAAGGCCTACCCTACGGGTTAAGAAAGAAGAAAGACATCTCGCCCTATTAGTTCTAAGGCCTTATATGCTATTTGCCTGCTTCCTTCATCTTTCCTTGGACGAAAGAATACCCAAAATAAGGTCACTTCCATATATTAATATATTATCCTACAAACGATGGGGGTGCACTCCCAAAAACCCCCTCAGTATCGCCCTTTATAGACTAAAGGGGTAACGAAGGCAAAGATTCATGACGGAAAGTTATAGTTATAGTTTTAGTGTGTATTGAGAGTGTTGATTACTAAAGAGGTCTATATATATTAGTAGGTATGAGTCTTCTACGACTACTGCTATAGAGGTGGCGGAGTATTTTGACTTTCAGCTCAGTGAAGTGAAAAAAGAAGCAAGGAGGAGAGTTAAGTACGAAAGGAAGACCGTCTTCTCCTTCTTTCCTTAGTCAGTAGTGACTACTAAGACTGAGCCTTAAACAGGATAGGGCGCACTAGTGCGAAAGCCGTTAGAGAAAGGCTAACTCGCATCCGTTTGATTGCTGGGAGAGGAAGTGAGACCAATAGAGCTCTGTGTAGTCCGAAATGGTCTCGCGAAGCCGGTCCCAGTAGGTGAAGATCCTTTCTGGCTGTTGAAGAAAGCTAGAACTCGAGTAAGGAGGGAGATACCGGGATCCTTTTTTCTTTCCCTTGCACTTATATAGCCTTGCACATAGTAAGCAAGCTACCTTTCTTTTCGACTCCACCATTTCTAGCATTCCTTTTTTCAGTCAAGCGCTTGAGATATAATATAGCTTTCCAAGCGGACTGAAGAAGACCCTGTATGGGTTGAGTCGGAGACACTTTCACTAAGTAAGGCGGCTAGCTAATCCACGACCAGAGGTTTTTCCTTCCTTTAGAGAGAAAGAACAGGTAGAAAGAGAGGAGATAAGAAAAAGATTCTCATCTCACGACTCGAGTCTCTCAGTGGAACTTGAACTTTCACTGGGTCAACGTTTTCGAATGAACGCTACCCGACAAGGAATTTCGCTACCTTGCGCCTGGGAGACCTTTATTTGCCGGGTTCTCTCATTCAAAACGCATTTAAGCGGTTGTGGGATCGATATCGATCCCCTCTCTGGTAGCCCTGCCCCTGTCTACAGCTATGCTATCACTGATAAGGTAAAGGTCGATCGCATCCTGATCCTGCCCATTCCTTTAGTTCGCTCTCAATGGGAAATTCTTATTATAGTAAAACAAAGCCAGTGAATGTTCCGGTAATGTAAAGACAAGACCAAAGTCTTGGCCCAAACGGGCTATA
>JAKRVW010000010.1:25000-55000 GCA_024086825.1 Abrus pulchellus subsp. cantoniensis
CTATAAATCGTGCAAAGCTTTGGTTTCGAACTGTCCAGGGGGCAGGTCAAGCAGAGAGCGCTTTCAAGGAACGAAGTTTTTTGAGTACTATACTATACTATAGTAGAGGTAAACTTCGTTCTAAAGAGGTATCCGACTCAACACAATCAGTCACTTAATAGGGCTTCTCACATTGGTCCGCGGCAAAGAAAGAGCAAACCAGGCAGAAACAGGATATGCTATTAAACACGGGGGGACCTCCCGGGCTTTCTATTCCTATTCCATAATAAGCCCTACCTACTAGTATAGTACTAGGATCAGGGTTCGTGTTCGTGTTCAAGAATGGGCTGCTAAAGCCTTTTATTTGCCTTTCATGACGATGAATGAATAGTCTTCTCCCTCTGATCATGATCATGGCTTGCTTACCGGGACTTCACTTTTCCCTTGGATGGAAGTAGCCTCGTCTCGTGGCGCCGGTATCGACCATCGCACGAGCAGAGTGGCCATTTCATTCAGCACTATCTCAACATACATAAGCCCAGCAGACGTAGGCTTCTAATGGGTGATCGCATTCCGCAACTGTAACGGATTCACCCTAGGTGTTCTTCCCTCTTGTCCTCGGCAACCAGCAAGTTTCTCCTTCATCGGACAATCTCGTGCCTGAGGAGGACTCTTACAAATGAAAGAGCCAGAGTCCGCCGGCCTTCTTTGCTGTCCATCTGTGTGAGAGGCATTCTTCAACTTCTGGCCCGATTTCTTCTTGTCAATTTCAACCCCTCTGTTGTGCACTAAGAACTTTAGGAAGTTTCCTGCTGTTACGCCAACATTTTTACGGGTTCATCTTCAAGCCGTGTTCTCGCGCTCAAACACTGTCTTGAGATCAGACAAATAACCCGAAGGGAAAGACTTCACAACTACATCGTCAATATACACCACCTCTACGATGTTGACAATAAAGTAATGGAAGATGAGGTTCATTGCTCGCTGGTAGGTAACTATAGCGTTATTCAGACCGAAGGGCATCACCTGCCAGCAGAATAGTCCGTCCAACAGCACCCGGACAACGGAACGCCGTTTTTGCCTCGTCCTCTTTGGAGATGAAAAGAAGGTTATACCCTAAGTGACCGTCCATGAATGAAAGAATTGATTGCCCATAAGCTCTGTCCACTAACAGATCAGCGATTGGCATTGGGTTCTCGTCTTTTGGTGGGGCAACATTGAGATTCCGGAAATGCATTCTTTCCCCCCCAGCCCTTGCTCTGGGCTTTTTGTTGGGGCAAAAATACGATACGATAGATAAGGGGATCTAATGCGAACCTTGACGCCCGACGGGCGATAAAGGTAAGGTAAGGGACAGAACCAATGCTGTGTGGAAAGATGCAACGAGGAAACCTCTTCCCGTCCCGGTCGAAAGCCGTGCAAGCAAAGACGTTAGAGGATACTGCATCTCGTAACGGTAGAAAGAGGAAAGGGTAAGCGAAAAAGGTTAAGATTGCTTAATGAGTTATGGCCACTAGTCATTCGGATTTCTCCTTACTCATGTAAGTATTCTCACTGGGCATTTTAGCCTATATCTCCGCTTTCGCTTCCGTACTCAACCGTCTCTCTCCTTAGTCCGATCTAGCCTCTATGGATTGAGAGGGTTGAAGACTCCTTTGATTTTATTAATGCAATTTTGAATTCCACGGAACTTTCTCGATTCCAACGCAACTTATCCTTTTGGAGCTGACGTAACAAACTACGCGAGCCTCCCGACGAAGCCAACATAAATCCTATCCGAATAAAAAAAAGAAAAGGCAGTTTCATTATGGTGGTATACCAGCCGCCTGTTCTGGAACTTCCAGTTCCAATCGAAGCATATCTATCCGTAAATGGATTTGTATGTATAGCCACTTCAGTCGTGCTCGTTGTTTCTCTAAAGTATCTTTTTTCTGGGAACATGATCAACCATAAATTATTATGTTCGCGATTTTTCATCCACCGATGCAGAAAATTCTCCAGTTTTCCATTCTCATATGAGGCCGGAAAGTTTATTGGCAACAGGTCGGCACGAAGTGATTCATCATGCTCAAACATGAGGCGATCGTTCGTTAGGGACGGTTTATAGATCATCAAATTCCCACAAATGGAATGAGAAGTGGGTCCATGTAAATGATCGAGACCTCGGAAACTACAACGCTCCTTCCCCATATGGAGTTCGGAACCCAAAGGCAATCGTTGAGTGAACTGTATCTTCTTTGTGTTAGTTGACCTAAGCCGCACCATTACTGCTGGGGTGGGGCTCGGCCTCCGAACCGTACGTGGGGCGAGTTTCTGCCTCATACAGCTCGGGCCGAAGACCGGGGGAAGTTTAGGAGAGATGGGGAGACCCAGCAGCTGCCGTATCGGACAAGGATCGAATTAGCAAGCCTAGCGGAGTCCCCTCTAGCAGTAGCACTATAGTCCGTTCTTATTTATTCGCAAGGAAGTATCCGCAAGTCAAAAGAAAGCGAAAGGTTTGCTCGACTGAGAGAGCGAGTGGTTAGCCGGTCCCTTTCAAGAAAATCCTATTCCAAACAGGGATGTCGGTTCGGCATCATAGACCTCGGATTCTTTTCCGGACATGTGTCCTAGCTCAGAGAAACAGGCTTTCTCACCTTTGGAAGCAGCTCGTAGAATAGAACTGGCAGCTTTCTTGACTGACCCGCTGTCACATCTCGAATCGGTACAGCCATTCTCTTGGAAGACCTTCCTCACAGGACTCTCAGCATGCTACCAGTCCGATCTAGCTGCCCGGTAGACCAAATCCAGTAGATAGTGAGGCCTGTCACTGGTTGAGGAAAGAAGACGACAAGCTAGTTACCTTTCAGGCAGTTCGGGTTTCTTGTGTCTGACCTTCCCAATGATTGAACTTTCCCTTAGCGGTGCTCTCCCCTTGCATAGGCATAAGTGATCCGACAGGCACTCTCCGGAACATGAGTTCAGGCATGACGCTCAATAGGGCATTCCTGGTATACTACTGAGATTCCCGGAAGCATGAGTCCAATCTCTCTTAGACTAGCAAGTCTTCCGAATTCAGTTAGCAGAATTCCCAACTCTCTCTGACTGACTGCATTGGCTGTCTTTCTCTTGTGAGTCCGGCATGTCTTTCTCTCCCTGTCTTGCAGATTCACAGAGGATGACCTGCAGGTGTATCATCGGGTCCAAGTGGTTGGAAGCTCTGTCTAGGCAGTCAAATCGGAAATGAGATGGGATTTCCATTCGATTAGCCAACAGGAATCTGTCCTTGTTGACTTCCACCGGAAATCCAATCTACCGGTTACGGAAATTCCTAATCTAATCAGGATAGTCTATCTCCGTATAGGGGAAAAGCTCTCAACTCGTTTTTCAAAGATAGGCATGTAAAAATGGAGTGACTTTTTGATCGACATATCGCTGCAAAAGTCCTCAATTATAAGTGAGACAGGGCAGACAAGCCAGCAATAGAAGCTATGCCCCAGCTTTTTTACCCAACCAGACCTAGGACCAGCAATGCCTGTCAAAGAAAGAAGTACAGGTTGCCAGTCCACTCATTGCTATCTGATAGCCCTTCTCACTATTTTCACATATAGAAAAATTCTGCTATTCGGACAATCTTCTTATAGCGAGTCAATGTCGGATAATCTAGCAAGAGCTTCTAGCGCAAGGGAGTACCAGATAGAGCTTCAACAAGTGGGAATCAATACAGCAACAAGTCCGATGTTGAATGAGATAGCTTTCTTTCATCTTCCAATCTTTCTGAGCTAAGAAGTTTGAAAGGGGCAGTCTTCCATGTCACTCGGAAGGCAGATCAAGGTAGATGAACCAATACCAGATGCTTCAAGCCGTTTGGGGATTGACAATGGAAGTTGGTCATTCTCTTCCCTTCCTGTGTAGAACTAGGATGACTAAAGCCCAGCGTCGAAAAAAGATTGACTTTCAAAAAAAGAAAGGAGAGTTGATAGCTGTGATGTGAAAGAAAGGTTAGACAGTTGGGTTGATCGAGATAGGGTTCTATGTCCGGTATCAAGCGAGAGAGAATAGCAGAATACCGATCCGCTACATATGAAGCAAAGCCGGCCTTGCCTGTTGAACTTCTCTCATCCCGGGATTGAGATAGGCAGAGTTCCCGAACCGCTGAGTGCTATCATTATGCCTCCGGTAATAAAAACAATTAGTCCGATCTAGCTGGAAAAGTCGTTCTTTCAGTCAAAAGTTTGATGCACTGGCTAGCCTAGACTCCCAATCATTCTGGCACTGCCGGGATAGACTGAATCAGGTAGCAGTGACTTTCTAGCAAGAGACTTTGACTGATCTGCCTCTCCTAACGGCTTGTACCGGTATTCTAATAATGGCCAATCCAGAATAAGAGAGCTAGCCTGGCCCAGCTTGACAAGAGGATTAGGACAGCTTTCAAAGGCTAGAGATGGACAAATGCAAAATGTCTTAGAGCTTATGACGAGAAGGGCTTTTAACTAACTCAAAGGAAGGCAAGAAGAAGAATCCTCATTAGTAGCAGCAGCCTTGGAATGAGTTTGAGGTTGAGACTGGGTTTGACTACCTTTAGGTGTGTTCTTGCGAGGAGGCCGAGTGAGACAGTCTCGAATTCAATTCCCAGGCTTCTTTCAGTAACAGGAATTAGATGAGCCAGAATAAGGTATAGAAGAAGTAGCCCTCACTAATGAAGTTCATTGTCATTTCATAGTTCCAAGTTAAGTCTCTGAAGAGATTAGTTCTGCAACAGCACTATACAGTGTAGGCAAGGGGCTGCGATGGAGTAAATAGGCTCGAGCAGGCTCAAAATCATCAGTGAGAGCGAGAGTCAAGAAACTTCTTAGCATGAGCGGAATAATCTCCAAAAAACAAACATAGGACAACTAAGAATATAAGTTGAGAATAGACTGTCCAGGTTGCTCTTTCATGTCGTGCAGGTTAAGCATAAGCTCATACTGACGAACAAGGTCTGCAATAGTCTACCAGGCCCCAATTGCCACAATTAAAACAGATCCTAGGAAGGCTCTCCTACTCCATTTACCACACAGTTAGCGGTTCACTCTTTCGATAGAGATATACTTTTCTAGAGAAATGCCTTCTATCTACGTCAAGAGTGCGTCCTGTCTTCTGTCTCGCCCTAAATGGAATGGCTCTCTTAGTTACGCTGCGCCCCGGTCTGAGTCCCCACGTCCGCTCTTCTCCGCCCGCAACCCAAGAAGTTGGCTTTGCCAACACAACAACATTAGGGCCGTCCCCTTCATTCTATGCCGACCCCGGCCCGGGGCTGGCTTTTTGGGAAGCCCGTTCCCACCGCGCTCACGGCCCGGCTGGCCTTCCAGCGGTAGTGGGAATTCTCCCGTTCCCTGGTCAAAGACTTGGTTGGATGCGGGATCTACTCCACGAGGAGCGGTACGGACGTAGATGATATCATCACGACCTCTCTTTTCGTACCGCTAGGGATGCTTAACGCCACTTCGCCAACTGGCGTTACCTGCGCTTTCGTGTCTCTCAGTGTGGTCAGCACTGGGTGTTTCCGAGCAGCGAGGCTTACACCCATTCGCATTAGTTCATCCAAAGTTCCTTACCCTTATGCACGAATTTTTGAATAAGCCATCTTCCTATCAAGGTTAAGGAGTCAACTGAGCATCTCAGCGGCGGGATTGAATACCCGGATCGAGTCAGAGTTCACGCCGCCCGCCCTGAACAAATAGGAGGCGTGGGCCACAGGTCGCACATAAGCCGCCGGGTCGCACGACAGAAGAACACCCAACATACAGATGCACACTCCAAAATGTGAAATATTCATCTTCATTGGAGCTTTTTGGTGGTAGTCGTGACCAACAGCCATCAGCTGTCGGCTCGTTGGTAAGGCGAGAGCTTCAAGCCCGATTTCAGGTTCAGGTGGCACACCCCCCACACAAGCACCACCCGACGAAGGGGGGACGGGGAAAGCTACAGGCCCAAAACCTTCGACCCTTCTTTCTAAATGGGGGTGCCCGGAGCACCCCATCTTGTCATTTCCTTGTTGCTCATTCCCGTTAGGCTTAGGCCGAAGTGTTTGGCGTTTCCTTCTCCGCGCCCGCTCACGCTTTGCTGACCTATCGCGTGGTAAAGAGAAGAGAGTACGAAAGAATAGTAAACAGAGCACACCGCAGAAAGATTCTAAATATGAGAAGTCCCCCTTGGATTCGAGAAGAAGGAAATGAAGAACGGGAACGAAACGAAATGAGGCGTTTCCAGCTCTAGTTTCGGATGAGCTTCTCCCAATTATGTCTGGTAATAGAATAGGGCGGCTTGCTCTGACCAAGACTCCACTTTTTGCTCCGTCCATGGAGCGTATGAATTTCCTGGAATGTAGATAGACCAAAAGAGGGAATGAAGGGATAAGAATAGGAATTATAGTCCCATTGGAAAAAGGGGCACCTGTGGGAACATCTCTACTGACGAACCATTTCAATAGTAAGGGTGCTGCCGTGCCACGAGGCACGACCATAGAAGTAATGAAAAATAAAAAGTTATGTAGTTGGACCATCTGCTCTATCCGTTCGAGTTTCGCTTCTCTAGAGAAGATGAGACGCTAAAAATGAAAGTGTTCGCAACGCATACCGAAAGGATACCAATGAAGCCGACCATTAATGACTAGTTCGAACACCAGGAGCGGTCTGATCCCTGATTTGATCAAACAGACTGCTCTTAGAAAGATGAAAGAAAAGCAAACTCTCCAAATTGTTGACCAAGCAACACTAGCGGAACAATCTCTTATTCTTACCAGCCGGATGGTGCGCAATGAAGACCAATCCGCGAGCTACCTTATGACATCCAATAGCAGACAAGCTTGCATCTCCGTCTTGGCTAGAATCCTTCCACTCTTTCTCCTACAAGCCACTCATGCAGTCTAGCTCTACTTATTCTATTTTACGAGATATCTTGTTCTTGGAGCAGCTGAGGAAGGATATTGACATTGCGAAGAAGTCGCTCTATGCTCTGGGGAAAGGCGAGAAAGTAAGTCCATCAAAATCAGTCCATTTACTTCGTAACCTTTACTTGGAAGACTAAACCCGCGCCTTACCTAGGGCTGCAAGTAAGGACTTCACATCCGGATTGGACGCAAACAAGCGCACCAGCGATTTATATAAATTCCCCCTAAATGATCATAGGCCGGTCAGTTCAAAGCTCTAAGAGGGAAAAAAACCTCCATATCTTACCACCGCTTTACTCTTTGAGTTGATAGCCAAAGAGATATTCTAAATAATTAAGGGAGGGGGACCCACAACGAAGGAAGGGGGATACTACTAATGCTTGCTTCAATCGCTTTCTTTATCTTGTGGTCGACTGCAATTGAAAGATTCGTTCCTGTTTTAGGATTGGGGCGGTGTCCGCCCACTAATGTAAAGATTGGGCGGGGGAGAGGTTATTTCGACAAAAGAGAATTTCTTTTTTTTTTATTGAGTTCCAGGCTTAAGAGCCGAATTAGCCATTGGGATTGGTGTACAGACAAGACTGATTGAGATTTGTAATTAGCTGCAATAAAAGAATACGCTCTTTCGACAGAGAAGTGAACGACTCCGATCTGCAGATAAGAATAAGGATAACCTTGAAAGGAGTCTTCTTAGCTTGAAAGAGGCCTTGAAGGAGTGAAAGAGAGAAGATGGAGTAGCCGGGTGAATATCCTTTGCTATTGAATCAGAAGGTGTGCTAGAATCCCCTGTAAGCTGCTTATCCGGGTCCGAGGGTTCAAATGCAAGAGAAGGAGCTGCTCTCTTTGCGGTGAATCAAATAGTTACGATATCCCCGCACAGATGTTTCTCGAATGCGCCGTTCTCTTTGTTAGAATGCCCTCTTGCTGCTTGAAAAGGAGCTCATGACATAAACTGACACTATTCAATGTCTCGAGTAGGCTGCCTTTCTTACCTTTGCTTTGCCATCTCGTGAGTAGCTGTTAGATGTGTCCTTCCCGATCTTAGCATGCCCAGAATCAGTTGCCATGCACACCGCAATCAACAGGTAATCCCGCATCTGATAAGGCAAGTCGAATCGCAGGGGTACTTTACTACGATACGACTACGACTATGAAAAGCATCTCTCAGAGGGTTTGGGATCGTTCCTAACTCATTTACCCTTCCCCGGGAACTTTTATAAAAAAGGTAACAGCCCGGAAGTGACTGCGCTCGCCTAAGGTGCGCAGCAGGAGAAGAAGGAAAGTCTTTAAACCGGGATACCGTGAATCCGCTACGATCTGTCTTATGAGATTTCCGGACCCTTTGAAAGAGCGGTGTCATACTTTATTTATGTTGATTGAGACCCAGAGCTTATTGAAAAAGAAGAACTGATTATTAATCAAGCAAGCATTCCCGCTGCAGTGCAAAATGGCTCCTCCATGACCTCCTTCATGACCTTGGCTTGCCTCTCTTTGATAAGGGCTCTTCATAATAAGTAGGAAAGTTAGACTGACAGGCATCCATCTATCCGGGTTCAAAACAAGTTTCCCTCTGTCTTTAGAAAGACAGAAAATCAGTATGCAGAAAGAAAAGCGATTTCTCTCTCCTAATATCCCGAATAAAAAGAAAACGAAAAACTTCGGCTTTGCTTAACACAAGTAGATCGAAAGAGTTAGAAAAAAGAAAAAAAGACCGAAATATAAGCCTAAGGCTAATAGCTCCCGTAGACTAGCATAATCTGACCAACAAAGGATAAAGTAAAGTCTTCGCTCTTTGCTCGCGCAAAGGTGCGGATTGACAGCTTTAAGGGATCGTCTAATCGAAAAACCGGAATTATTCACAAAGAAAAAGGCGTAGGCGATATATTCTAAGCAGCAATCCTCGCTCCAGCAACAGATTCAACAACTGAAACTGAAAGGATTCGGCAGCTAATTCTGCTTCCGCTTCTCGTATCGCCTTCGATGCGTACCGTACCGAATCTAACTCGATTTATTGCTTTCAAACCTCGACCGCGGAGGGTTTCTAGTCGGTCTGTCGTCATAAGCAAGACAAATACTCCGCTAGGAGAGCTTCCAAAGTACGTTCAGCCAATCTTCACTCGACAGCTCGAAAGCGGATCAGTAGTTTCTATTACATATTTTTGGCAATCTCTAGAAGACAGGGAAGAGGAGGTTTTAGGGTAAGGCCCAAGAAATGAGATGAACCCGGAGATGGAGATATCCCCATTCAGTATGCTTCCGTCAGTCCGAAGCTGTATCAGCAGTTCTGGGCTCTTTCCCTCGCTCTACTGAAATAGATTTCGCGGAAAACCAGCTATAGCTATGCTATATCCGATCTTGGTTTTCCTTTCCTTGGTCTCTGTTTGGTTGGGCATTCTCTCTTTTTGGTTCCGCGAACTCATCCAAATGATGTATGTGATGATGGGTCCCGAATCCGCTTCTGGCGCTGCAGCTCTTTCAGATTTCAGAATCTAGCGCTAGCGGGGATGAAAGGGTCGACCAACCGGTTGGTTCCTTCATCTGGATCTGGAAGCGTACCGATCTATAGCGTTAGCGCAGGCAAAAAAGAAGAATTTGATTGAGAAGCCGAATCCCCAGAAGCTGCGGAAGCATAATTAGCTTAATCTGTTTTCGTTGCCGAATCTGTTGCGGAGTCTGTTCCATCATCTGTTCCTGACTCAGTTCCATCATCCGTTTCCGTTGCAGAATTAGAAGTCAGGTAAGCAGAAGAAATTGCTGAATCCACACCAGGAGAATCCGGATCAACGGAATCCGCGGAAGAAACAGAAGACGAAGACAAAGAATCGGCAGAAGACGAAGCAGCCGGTCTTTTCTTTCGGTAGCAGTCAAGTCAGTCCCAAGGACAGAAGGAGACGGATGGGACTTAATCAACTTAATTGTTGTCTAGCGGACAAAGCCGGCCTATCAATCGCTGCTAATATGCGCCGGAGAAAGAAAGCCCGGTGCCAGAGGTAAGCTCTTCTAGTCTCCCTCTCTCCGGAAGAAGCAGAAGAAGAGGAATCAGAATCGGCAGTAGCAGCATCAACAGAATAAGTTTCTGAATCTGTTGCCGAATCTATTTCAGTTTTTGAATCTGTTGGTGAATCCGGATAAGCTAGAGTTGGTGAATCCGCAGTCGAAGCTGAATCGGCAGAAAAAGCTTAATCAGCCGAAGATAAAGAAGAAATAGTTCCGATTAGGGACCGCGCTAGGCCAGGGACCACCGATGAGAGAGACTATAGGGACGGAGAAGGTGCGGAATTCGTTGCTGAATCCGCAGTAAGGTAAGCTGCAGAAGTTTCTGTTCCTGTTGCAGTTTCGGTTCCTGAATCCGTTGGTGAGTCAGTTGCTAGCTTAATATCAGATGAAAGTGAAAGGAGGGACTTTAGCTTAGCAGCTTTAGTAGGCAAAGAAGAAGCATTTTCCGCATCAGTAGTAGAAGAAGCCGAATCAGAACTTGAAGCAGAATAAGAAGGAGGCTCGAGTTGAGCGAGCATGTAGCTGGATATATGCCAGTAAAAGAGGGAATAGCTAACGCTAAAAAGCCAAAATGCTACACTCCTCGGTCTGGGATTGATCCCTAGCAAGCAATTTCATTTATTTGAAATAGCGTATATAGAGAACATCTTCTATCATATCTCATCGCATCTTGACAGTTTATGGATGGAGAAAGTGTTCCGAAATCAATGGATTCGTAATGGTAGAAAAGATGAACGGCGCGCACGGACCGTACTAGAGTTGAATCTTCCCAGAAGCAAGTAGTAGGCCCTTCAACGAAAAAAGACCGAAAATCTTCTTTCGTTTTGATTGTAGATAGTCGATTTGGAAGAGGTGGATATACCCGGCGTGGCGCAGCTGGATGCTTCTGATCAATAGAACAGGAAGAGGGTCTTATATTTTTCAGAAAATAAAAATGTTATTTTTTGTATTCGATTTTTTCGGACGTTTTATAGGATCAGAGTGCAGCTATTCCAGCCGGGCATTGCTCATCCCGTTCTTGGTTCCATTTGTATTTTGTTCTCTGCTCTACCACTTTCTACTGAAAAGGAAAAGAAAGAAAAGCGCTAGGATTTTATATATCCTTATTTACCTAATGCTGCTTTCTTATTCTTTTTCCTTACGATTCGAGCTTTTGACTCTTTTAGGTACAACTGCCGCTTCCACTTTGATTTTAAACGTCAGTGGGGAAATAGTCCCTTCGGGCGCTTCGCCCTCCACCTCCTCCTGGACGGAAGATTCATTCGATATTCGGGTATTGACAGAGCCGTTTTCCGAAACTGAAATGGAGGGAACGTCGAAGAACTCGTCGATCCCAAGGGGCGATGAAGCCGGGCCTTCCCACCAAGGATCTGTGGTCCAAAATACTAGCTTGGAATCGTCACTTCGAAAGCGAATTCTACGGCTAGAGCAGGGCAATAGTCCCTTTCTTCTGGGAAAGGAGAAAGGGGGCTATTGGCTTGCTGTTAAAACTGCGCTGGATGAAGCTACCTCTCAAAGGGAGTATAACTGCGTACTCGACTTTGAGAGCCGGGACCTACAGATCAGGGAAAAGAGACATGACTGTTTGTCTCTTTTTCAAGATCTGCTTTCCCGGCATCCAGCCTTGGCCGAAGAGGCCCCCTACAATCCTCAGGAATCCTTTGTGGACTTCCTGGATCTACGTCGGGAAAGGCTAGACCAGCTAGAATTGCCAGTGTGGGAACGAGACAGACTGGAACTAGAATCGTTATCTGATTTTAGTAAGACTCTCGAAAAGGGAGACCGCGACTCTGTCAAATCCGTATTCTTCCCGAATGAATAATATTGGATGAGTGCTCTTTTTCGAATAGTAAGGAAGACTTATATATAATTATATAATTTATTTATTCTTTTTTCGGTATGCCGCTTCGCGAGCAAGGAGCGAAAGAACCAAGTGGTTTGTGGTTATGTCAGAATTTGCACCTATTTGTATCTATTTAGTGATCAGTCTGCTAGTATCTTTGATCCCACTCGGTCTTCCTTTTCCCTTTGCTTCCAATAGTTCGACCTATCCAGAAAAATTGTCGGCCTACGAATGTGGTTTCGATCCTTTCGGTGATGCCAGAAGTCGTTTCGATATACGATTTTATCTTGTTTCTATTTTATTTATTATTCCTGATCCGGAAGTAACCTTTTCCTTTCCTTGGGCAGTACCTCCCAACAAGATTGATCCGTTTGGATCTTGGTCTATGATGGCCTTTTTATTGATTTTGACGATTGGATCTCTCTATGAATGGAAAAGGGGTGCTTCGGATCGGGAGTAATCACTAGTGATAGGGCAAAAATAGGGAGGAAGGACAAAGAAGGGGCAACAGCTTCCTGGGTTTGGCTTGAATGGCGCGGTGGGTTTTTACTAGAGAGGACTCGAAGCGCAGTGAATGAGGCAAGATTTCGTTCACGCGGCCGTTTGGGGGGCCCTTGTCATGGTGAGCTCCTCGTGGTTGGGTTGCTCTTCTGTGATAAGGGGGGAGGGGAGTGGTGAGGCGGGCCCCTCTCAACATCGTACTAGGCTTTGCCCGAGTGCCGAAAAATTATGCCCTAATAACCGGAAAAAAGCATTAAAAAAAAAAAACTTTTAGATTTAACTGAAGTGCTATTGAAAATTGTTGATAAAGAATATTTCAATGAACCCTATGATGGATTGATAATAGCTAGAATAGATTTAAAAAAACCTTTCTTAAGATGTAAAGATACTGATTTCATTCAATTAGCTATAATACGAGTTTTAACCATGTACGGTTACTCTACTCAATCAGAATACGGAAAGTTGACTTTTGGTTACAACAAGGTAACATCAGCCGGAAATATACCCTCGTTGGTAAATCCATAGTATTTAGAGAGAATGAAAGAGATTTACCCGTCAACGATTCACTCAATAGAATGATTAGAATGAAAGCTGAGGAATACAATGAGGCTCTTATAACTAGCATTTTTGTTAGAATTTATCTGCTTAATAGGAAGGAGAGTAAGGATGACTTGAAACCTTTATCCAATGATGAGATTACTACCAAGTTCTTGAAAATGATCGATGTTGTTGAGGAACCAAAAGAAGCTAAAAAAAAAAGAAAATCGTAAGCGTGTTTATAACTCCTATATTACCGCCTTGAAACCTACTAAAAAAGAAGTGTCGCCTTTCATTGTAGCCGATACTGAAACTGTACTAATCAATGACATACAAACGCCTTATGCTGTTGGTTTCTTAGTGGTTAGGCCTGGTGATGATCTTCCTTTCAAACATAATGAAATTGAAACCTATTTTAGCGAAGACTACAATATCATCTTGGATTCCTTTGAAGAGAGAAGTAAAAAGATGTTGTTTAGCTTTATAAATCGTTTAGAGGCTGTTGTTAGACAAAATCCATCGATAAAAAATATCTATTTCCACAATTTCTCACGGTTCGATGGCATTTTGTTATTGAAACATTTAGTAACTCATGGTCAGAAGTTCTCAATTAAACCGCTGATGAGGAACCATATGCTATACGAGGTTACTGTCTATAGGGAAAGGAAGCTGCTATTCCGTCTAAGGGATTCCCTCACACTACTGCCAAATAGTCTTCATAACTTAGCTATCAATCTCTGTCCTGAATTAGGATCAAAAGGAAGCATCCCACATGAAGATATTCAACTCTCCAATCTGGTCAGTATGAAAGAAAGCTTATTAGACTATATGAAGCAGGACATCCTTCTCCTAGGGGGTGTAATGCTAAAAGCTCAAGATATTTATTGGAAGTTGTTCAACGTAGATATTGTTACCAAATTAACCTTATCTTCAGTAGCTCTGACTATCTTTCGAATGAACTATTACGATCAAGACAACTGGCCTATACATATTCCCAATCGTAACGAAGGTACCTTCATTCGTCGTGGTTACTATGGTGGTCACGCTGATGCTTATAAACCCATTGGTTCCAATCTATACAATTACGACATTAACTCACTCTATCCCTTTGTAATGAAGTCCTTTCCTATGCCCGGGGCCTGTTTGGCATAGGGATTTACGGGGTATTGATATTAATAACTTGTTTGGTTTTATTGAAGCCTATGTTGAATGTCCTAAAACTATTAAGAGGCCTTTTCTTCCCTATCGGGATGAGAAGACAAAAAGTCTACTATTCCCAACGGGTAAATTTCTTTGTTTGTAGGGGTGTATTATAGTGAGGAATTAAAGTATGCTCAAAACGTGGTGGGCTACAAGATTCTACCTATCTCAGGATACATATTTGAAAAGATGAACAGCCCATTCGAGGGATTTGTAACCTCAATCTTTGAAAGCAGGCTAGAGGCTAAGAAAAAAGGCAATGATGCTATGTCCTATATTTACAAGATCCTTATGAATTCACTATACGGAAGATTTGGTATTAACCCTAAAAGCACAATCACAGAGATCTGCGAGCTAAATCGGTATAACTATCTGATCAAGAAAAATGATTTCCACTATGCTGACAAGCTTAGCGATAAATACTATATTATTTCATACATGAATAATACCGAATATGCCACCGACTGGAATCCTCCAAGGATATCAGCTGTACAACTAGCTGCTACGATCACAGCTTGTTCTCGTATTCACATGTATCCATATATCTCAAGAGATGATTGTTACTACACAGATACGGACTCTGTCGTTCTTGGGAGTCCTCTTCCTGAAGAAGTCACCTCCACAACTGAATTAGGTAAATTTAAGTTAGAATACATTGTGAAGAAAGGTATCTTCTTAGCACCAAAGAGTTATTCTCTTTGGACTCAAGACAGTGGAAATATCTTTAAGCACAAGGGTCCTGCCAAATCATTAGTCGATGAAGAATGGTTTGAGTCACAATACGAACATGTATATAATTATGATAAGCAAAAAGAATTTAAAGAAAATAAAAACAAGGTTGAATCATACTTCAGAATTTATTGGCAGAATCTTAATATCATAAAAAAAGATACACTAGTTAGCCAAGCTATTAATATTGGAATCAAGAGAACACTTGTTTTAGATTCTAATGAGATTTGGGTTGACACAACACCTTTGCATGTGACAGACTTAGCTAGTCAAGAAAATAAGATTAAGTTACTTGAATATAAAGTGATGAAACTGAAAGATCAACTAGTTAAGCTACAAATGGAGAGAGATCAGAGTCAGTCTTCAAAAGATGATGATAATCAAGTTGGGGATAGTCAATACTCCTCCGCACATCCGGCAGATGATCCCAAGCCGGGTTAACAAGAAAAATAAGATCCGCACCATCCTATGCCTCGTATCTATATTATAAGTGTAATGAGTATACGTTTCTCTTAGAAAACCATTTATTCAAATTATTATTATTAAAATTCCCTTCTTTTTGTGACATACATATTCTATTTAAGTTTTTCATGGTAATAACATAAGGTAATAATGTAGTATTTGTACGCGTATAATATACTATCTATCTTTTTTTTTTCAAAATATCCTTTTGTGTATTAGTTAAATTTTCGGGAATCAGTTCATTCAAGATCGTATTAAGTGTTTCAAGAGGAATCGGATTTGATGAGTATTCCGGAAAAGACTCACCCTTCAGATTAAGTAAAATAAAATCATTGATTATTTTTAAGGGATTAAGCCTAGCAACACTTTTGATGTATAGCAAAGGAAAATACGGCGCGAAAGAGGCATTGGTAATAAAGTTATCGTGAACTGTGTAGACTGGTGCTCTCACATATTCTATATACTCTATCATATTCATAGCTATATAAGCATCTTTCTGATGAATGAAGTTTGCAAAGGTTGAAGTTGTAGTTTTCCTTTTATCTCGTTCATTGGTAGGGATTCGTAGAGTTATTTGACGCTTTTTAGATTTATTACGATCATAGACCCAAATATTTATTGAAGTAGTCTTCATGTAATCTTATACAGTTGTGTAGAAAGGAATACTATAGAAGACTGGTTTACCCAAGGCTGCTGATAGCCAACCTACATTGCTGATCAAATTCATTAGATTTATTATACTTTTAAATTTAGATTCAAAGAATGACAATAACAACTTTGATATTTCAGAACATTCCTTTCTACTTAATAAGGTACGAAAATGCTGATAAATATCGTTCGTTATACTGATACATGTCTTACCATATACCATTGGCATGAAGATGCTTTTTATTAATTTTCTATTTAGACCTGAAATGATTATATTATAAACTTCGGATTTGTTTCGCCAACGTGGATGTGACAACCCAACCTGATAAAGGGACCGAAATCGTATAGTCATTTCTATTGGTTTTCCATCCCGAGCTCTACGAAATG
Source organism: Abrus pulchellus subsp. cantoniensis (assembly GCA_024086825.1). Lineage (NCBI taxonomy): Eukaryota > Viridiplantae > Streptophyta > Magnoliopsida > Fabales > Fabaceae > Abrus > Abrus pulchellus. Next base: position 41,194 of record JAKRVW010000010.1, read on the forward strand.
GAACCCCATCAAGGTGAACCCCTCCAACTCCAGATGCTTCACAGGGCAATTCAAACAAAGTACAAACAAATAGGCTGCAAAAGAGGAAGAGTCTACGTTAAGCTGATTCTCGTCTTTCCCTAGCTAACTCCTAATCTCCTATCTTAAAACAAGTCTTTATGCGTCAAAGAAAGGAGAGCCTGCAAGCTTCCACAGGCGATGAACTGCTTCCGACTTCTTCATTCGCTTTGTAGCCATACCGTATAGAGTGAACAATTCCTTTTAATTGTATGGGAGTAGCTATAAAAAAAAGAAAAGCAAGCATTACAGCGAAACGATCCTTCTTACTTTATACAGAGAGAGGAAAAGTAGCAATCCAAGCTCTTTTTATTGGATAGGCTAAGCTAGGTGTAGCCCGCTCTCTCTACGGTTTTGCTTGAACTTGTCTGTCAAGCCGTATCGTATAAAGGCGAGCAGTCCTTATAGCAGTAGCAAACGGCCTACTTATAGCCCCCAAAATCCTAAAAAAAAAAAAAATGGATTTCATTTCCCCGGGTCGATCAATATGCTTGCTACCTCATAACAGATGGGCCCTCGTTATGTAGGTTTTCACTGAATAAATGAGTTTTGATTTGAGCCCACTTCCATACTGATTGGAATAGCCAAAAATGCACCTTTCCCCGCTATCACTTTCTAGAATTCTTTCTGATACATGCTCCGAGAGGGTTAGCCCCGGCTATCAAGATGAGCTAAATGGTCACACCAGTGTACTATGCCAAAAAAAATGAAATTGGAAAGATCTCGGGATGGCCTAAATACCCTTATCTTATATACCTCCTGTTCTTCAGATTCGGATTAGTTCAAATCAAATAGCCTACGCATCAACAGGGAAGTGCTAACCATGCTACGTTTACGCTGCAAAGTCATTTCACTGATTACTAGCCATAAATCCTATGCATCCTCTCTTCATGCCAAAGCAGATTTGCCCACTTCTTCTCAAATAAGAACAGAAGATTCTTTCTAAACAGGGGATTCTCGAACAGTAACAGCTAAACTGATGCCCTATATTTATTTCGCTATTTCCTCTTCTCTCCTTGGCCTTTTCTCATCCTTATCGTACGGGACTAGAGCAAGCTGGCTAAGCCGCATCTTCTGCTTTCTTTGCATTTTGCATTTGTCTTTCAAAAACCCGTTCTTGCTGTTCTTTCATCAGCAAATGTGGCAAACTACTGGTGGTCTTTTCTTCAACTAGAAGATCTCTGCTCAAGTCTTTAGAAAGCAAGAGTCCAGCTGTTGGAGGAAAGGCATGCCTTTAGTTAAGGTAGCGAGTGACTTTCCGGTGAGATGGTTCAATAGTCGTTATTTTTAGAAAAAGTAAAGGCGCCCGATTGGAGCTCATTGGTTCAGCAGGAAGAGGAGGAAAGGAGAATTTACTACGAGAATGCAGGGATTTGCTCCTCCATAGGTATCGGGGTACAGAAAGAGTACATTGACACATATTGCTTGGTCGCTTCAAGAATGGCTTTCTACGACGTTAGTGAGAGCAGAGTCCAAAGCAAAACCAATTAAGCCATAATAATTATAGTATGAAAAAGAATTCATTGGTGGCAAAGCTCTAAGCCTGCGGACGGATATCTGTCGGGACCCAAGGATACCAGCGATGATGAGGTTCCCATGATGATGACATGCAACGTCATATCCGTCCGAACAGACTGAACATCTAAAGAGCTCATCGTTGAGCTAGACCGGAAAGATGAACGCCGAGCTAAGGGCGAAATAGCCCGAGACTGTAAGGGGTGCTGAGAATGAGGTACAGGTCTCTGTCGATTTAGACGGCCGTGGACCCCTAAATAGGCCGGCATTCAAAGCATGAGAAAGCCTTAGTTAAGCAAGGTAGGAGGGAGTCATTCTTTTAGGAAAGAAAGGTAAAGGTGTAGAATGGAAGACTTTCTTGAAAGGGAAGCCGGTGGCTAGACCAAGAGGAGATGCGCTGGGGTTTACGACAGATTCTCAAAAGTCTGGGAAGAAATGACTCAATAGATAGGGGTGACTAAGAAATACAATTTACATCCGTTCTAGTGAATAAGGGAAATGGAACTAAGGCTTTTCAAATGTTCGAATGATAGTACCAGGTACGGCCTTGCTATACTCTATACTGAAAGGGATAAGCCTTAAACTAAAGAGGGACATCCTTCGGGGTCAAATCAGGAAGGGACTTAGCCAAAGAATACATCCCAAAAAGCTTTTGACTATGATTCTTAGTCGAATGAATGAGTCCTCAACATTGGTCCTACCGGCAATTCTCTGCTCACGAACAGCCTCATGGGATTCGCCTTTCTTACGTCTACTAAAAGGAATCAATGTCGGCTACTGCCGGGTACCTGTCGGAGATTGACGAATGTGAATTAATATAGTATGTTTGAAAGGGACTAAGCCATCTCATTGAAGACGATTACTTCTATTGTCTCGAGAAAAGAGAAAGAGTATAAGGAATAGGACAAGTTGCCCTAAGGTAAGTTACTTCTTGACCATTAATTCTTTGCATATGGGCAATTGACTGTTTAATAGTATCTAAAACGACTACCCGCGTGTGAGTTGTCAGCCTATCAATATCCAATATCAACAGGGGATGCTATTTGGTCCATGTCTTATTAGCGAAAGGGGTAGCTTTTCGCAATCCGACAATAAATAAGGGAGAGACTCGCCCTAACCCGAGTGCCCGAGCGATAGAAATAGAACTGATTTGTCTTTCATTTTATACAGAAAGACAGATGATAGGAACTAGCGATCCTTCCACTTGAAGCGAAGCATACTGTTAGGTGGGACTCCCTTTCGAGTAAGCTACGGTCTCTCCTTTTACGTATTCGTTTCGACATGGATCTGACACCGGATTACCTTACCGGCTTAAAGAAAAAAAGCACTACTCTACTGGTCCGCACCAGCGTCTACAGAAATGCCAATCGGTCAATTCATACGCGGCAAGACACCTTTCGTTTACGCAATAGAAGAGAAGCTCATTAAGCCAGCACAACTAAAGAAGGCCTGACTTTCCCTTCGAAAGTGGCTTCGTGAGTTCTTGATACTGAATACCAAGCAAGCCTCTTTCATCATTCCCCTTTAGAAATCCTTCCTTATTGTAGGGGAGAAATGATGGCACCGCCCCGGCATAGAATGGAATTGATGAGGTTTACCCAGATCTTTATCTTCTATCCATGAAGAGCTCGTGACTCTTCGCCCCGTTGCTCGCATGAGTGAAGGGAAATGCAAGTATCTTTATTTCCAGGTTCACCCGTGAAGGTAGAAAGATTCTCGTTGCTTTCCCCTTTCCTGATAGGTCTGGGACGGTCCTTTTTCTCACCTTGAAATCCAGCTATTCCAACTCCCTAATAGAATGAAGGGCAGTTGGCTTCATGGCTTGCTATTTTATAGCTGTTTACAATCCATATCTGACAATAGAAAAGGAAGTATCCAGCGTGCTATCAGCTGGAACGGAACAAGGGCTTGAAGAGCTTTCTTTCTTGAGGGGTTACGGGATGAAGCTACTAGTACAAGACCCTGACTTCTCCTTTTCAATTGAGCTTCCCCCGCTCGGAGTGGCGTCTAGCTACTGGGTTCGTTTGCTGACTCGCCTTCCACTTTGACTTCCACCGGACCAAAAGAGAGATCGCCCAATGGCGTAGATCAAGAAGTTTCCGCTTCCTCGTTTGAGCTGCTCCAAACCTTTTCAATCCAAACAACTTTGAAGTCGGCTTGACTTGCTTCTTTCTCTTGTTCTAACGCTACTGTGCCTTCCGTCCCTGATGAAGAAAGTTTTTTTCTCCTTACCTTAGATGAATAGATAGGGCGGAGTCCAGGTTTGAAGTTTGCGTGTTGAAGACAGGAGAGATCGAATCGAAAGGGGCTGTGCTTTTCACACCATTCCATTATATGTCGGTTGTATTCAACTCATTCTCTGGCTCCGGCTACCTACTGTGGTTTCTCACCTCAGATCTCGCTAAGACAGTCGTCTTGGATTGAGAGAAGAAATCCTTCCTGAGATTCTTAATAGTAGGCTACATGCTTCTTGCCTCGTTCTGTGATCCATAGAGGAGAATGGGATGGGATCTCGAATCCATCAAGATGGTCAGTGTATGTTCTTTCTTGTCGATTGGTCGTGAAGAGGGATTGCCTATCTAATGAAGGCCGATCGGAGTTCCCGCGCTTTTTCTTTCATACGGACATACATCAAGCTCTTCTTTGGGAAGACCATCGGGGATGACTAGCCTTCATTGCCTAGCAGCTCATCTCCAGCTCTCTCTTTCTCCTCCCTAACACCCTACTCTCTCCTTGTGCTTTGATGCGGATCTCAGGTAGAAAGAAATAAGAGAAGCTGAGAGATTAACCTGCAGGGACGCGCTCTGGAATTGCAAAAGCCTTTGCCTCTATAACAGCCTCAATTCAAAGAAAAGTGTAAATTGATTCGGTCTTCGGGCTCACCTGATCTTCTTGGGAGCGTACCCTACGAAGAAGGGAAGAGAGTAGCCTGGGACAAGATATCTGATTTACGCAAGGCCAAGCCGACCTTCCGCTTCCGGAATGGATTTCTTTGAGACAAGAAAAGAGAAGGGATTTTTCTTTCCCAGCCGTTGCCCTTGTCAGAGAGATTCCTTTTTTTCTTTTAATAAGAGAATTCTGACCTCAACCTCACTCAAGGGATAGAAAGGGGCGATGAGCTCAGTGGAGGAGAAGCCGTCCTGATGAAATAGAAAGCCCTAGCTATGAGTTACTCCAATCTAGCCGTGAAGCGCGAGGGCCAATATTCAAATGAAAGCAAGGGGCTGATTGCCCTCATGGGGAAGGGATGAATACGAGCTGTCGGAAGAGCTGCTCTCTCAGAAGCAACCAATCCAAGAATTTATTGATTTGGTAGAGTACCAGTCACAACACTAGAACCAAGTTAGGTGAGCTTGAATGCATCGGTCAGAACGGGGAAAGCTGCTCTTAGAGCGTACTCCTTCCGATCTAGGCGTATGGTTGAATCTATCCTGACTTTCAAGTAGTGCTTGATTGAGGGATGAACCCGAATCCGTACTTTCCGGTACTTTTCCTCTTTCAAGTGGGTTGAACTCTTTCTAAGGCAAAAGGTGAGAGCAGACAGATCTTCTATTTAACTTAACATAAAGCTAGGAATGCCAAATCCCATAACTTTTCTTTCTTGCATTACGTCATTAACGTCTAGCTCACCCAATCATGCCCTACTCCCCTGAGAGGGAAATGCCTTTAATTTAAAGTGCCTATTCATTCTTCTTCATACCGTTACTTCCGTTTTAGTTGAGGAGTTGGCCTACATCGGATTTCACTAATCGCTAATAAAGTCAATTGAAATCGAAAAACTTGCAGGACTGTCCTAAATGGCCGTTACTTATAACTTACGTAATGAGATGAGGGAAACAAGATTCTAAAAAGCATCAAGCTAGGCATGCTTACCTGACTTTCGGGCTTTAGACTGATACTGATTAAAGGAAGATCCCGTAGAAAGATTTGTACAAGTCACGGAGGCTTTAATTCGGATTCGAACCGATGTTGCCTATTTCTTAGGGCTTCAAGAGCGTGACTCTTCTTTATGGATTTTCGTTGATCGGATCGCCCGGCTTTCCTGCCTTTTGACTTTTAGGCCACCAACCCAATATCAATGAAGACAGGGATAGGCAACTAAACGAACTCGGATAGCCTTGTGGCATACCTTGAATCTGCCCTAGGCTGACGGCTAAGGCTAACCACTTTCTTCTCTTAAGAAATTTATGCTTTGCACCTTTCTAAATCTAAAAGAGACTCTTTTTGCTAACGAACTAGAGCTTCCCTTACTTATTTGAGAACGTTCGTGCCCCTTGCGAAAGGGTTCGCCCACTCCCTGTATAGGACCATTAAGAAGAAAGAAAAGATAAGAAGAACTAGTATTGGGTGGGAAAAGGCAAGGAAAAGCTATGGGTAAGGTAGGAAGGAGCTTACGGCCTGTGATTCATTATGTTAAGCGGCGTATATCGCGCTTCGTCGTTACGATAAGGGGCTCTAATCTTCAAAAACCGGGTCGCAGGATCGGTTCACTGAACTGAACACAAAGTCAATCGAAAGCTTGAGTTCTTCATTCGGAACCAAAACTCGAAGAGCAGCGGCACGCGGATCTAAACCTGCCCTTCAAGCTGGGTCAGCTATAGTTGGTTAGTCGGATGCTGTAACCGAGTCTTCTCGTCTATCGGAAGACCCATTTTAATTAAGGATAAAACGAAACTTTTCAACAAAGCTCGCATGTTGATTAGATTCCTAAATGAGTCATCCATACCCTTTTGACATGACAAAACGACTTGTCTTTTAGACGGTTTAGGATAGGTTTCCTGCCCCGAAACTTGGTGTAGCCCACTGGCTTGTGGATAGTAGGCTCTGTTCTATCGAGGCAGATTGGATTGTACTGGGAAAGATATCCAACGGGCTAGGCTAAAGGGGAAGGGCCGAAGGATGGAGCGGGGCTAGCTGAGAGGGAAAATCGGATCAGATCATTAGAATATCGGGGACAGAAGAAAGAAGCAATAGGCTTCCCCATAGAATGCTACCTTGTACGAACCCACTACTTATCCATTCGGGGGCAGGGAAGGAATGGTTGGGGGTAGTCAGTCTTCCAGACTTCTACGAATGAATGATTTCGGAGTGAAAGGTCTTCGTAGATCTCAAATATCTCCCCTCTCGTTTTCTTTTCACTCGAGTGACTTCGTACCTCTCTTTTCTCTCCCTTCTTTTGGCTTTCGCTCCTCCTGCGGAAGTCATCAAACAACAAGAGGATAGCCGGGAGGAAGGCCTTCTCCAAGTCTGAAAAAAATCCAAAAACAAGTCCCCAAACTTAATTCATCAGCAAGAAAGAAATAGATCGTTTGACTTTATATGTAACATAGAATTCGAAGAACGAGAAAGAGAGGTTACAGGTTTTATGTGCGAACATTCCATGCTCAATATGCCGAGTGAGATTCTCTTCCTCCTAGACTAGAAGAGTACTGCCTTCGTCGAATGATCACATCGACAAGTTGATCAGAAACTTCAGTCCCCACCTGGATTGGAGATATTTTGAGAGCTCTTTTGGACCCAAACCTGCTTGGCTTTCTTCTTCGCAGCCTTACAATGCTCGGGTTTGTGCCCGATAACACCACAATCACCACATAAAGCTGGTACCAAAACTAGAATTAGAACGGGATGAAAAGAAGCCGGCTATTCTCTTTACCCTTAAGCTTGCGAAGTTAAGTTACCAGACCTTCAGTTCCAAGCCTTAGGGCAAGAGGAGTGAAGTGAGAAGGATGGGCTAGCTCTGCAGTTGTTGTGCCTGCCCCATTACCTGTGGATGACGGCTACAAAGTCATTGCCTCGGAGAGGTCTGTGAGCCGTTCGCGCTTACTATTGACTTACCGTTCGGTTCATCCTATAGCAGATGCCAATAAGTTAGCTGTACCAGTATCAGCCGACGAAAGAGCATCTCCTGTCCTTACAGCCTTTGAAGAAAAATCAGATTCAATGAAGAGGAATACCTGGCAAAGGCGACTCAGCCGGCCGAATCTCTTGACTGAGACAGCATCCGTGGGAGGGAAGGAACTGACATATCGGATCTTGCTTACCGGCCGGTCATAGAGGTGGGGCATAAGAAATAGCTGAATCGTCGGAAGCTCTGCCGGGGGAGGAAATTCCGGACTCCACCTTTTACATGTAGGTAGGAGCTACGACCAATGGTTAGGTCTTTCTGTAGGAAAGGAGTCTCGTTGACAAAGTAGTAGCTTCCTAGGATGTTAAGTTAAAGCGATATACATTCCCGGATAACACGCATCATAGGCCTAAGATAGCTATTCTTCGCATCTCACAGAAAAATGTCGCCTAGGGGCTACCGCAAGAAATGATCTCCCCTTCTTTCTTGACTCTCGTTCTGTCTTTCTTCAACAGTTAGAGAGGGACTTATACCATTCCTAGTCTCCTAAACCTCTGAGCTTATTAAGTATAAGTAGAGAAATAGCTAGATGCAACATCCATCTCAGTCAATAGACTATTGTATCTATAAATGAATTTATAATAAGCCAATAACATCCTTTATGAATATTTTTCCCCGATTGGACATTGTCGCTAGTCTTTTTTCTCTTTCCGTCGTTTTGCCTTAATGAGAATATTGGTGCATACATGCACTTGTAAGAGCTTGCCCTTAGTTAGTGTTAACCCTACTCTAAAGGGAGTGAGTGCACTACTAGGAATCCCAGGATAGTCATATTAAAGTTTTCCCATACGAATTAAAGACGATTCTCTGCATCAAGACGATTCAGGGCATGCCCCCGAGACGTCTGTCCTTACTGCGGTTCTTCCCCCAACAGCTTATTCGAGAACAGCAAGAGGGCATTCGAGAGCAGCTACTTTTCCTTCTTATGTGGCATTTGTCCCTGAGACTAGTGCTACTCCCTGCCTTCCTTTGTATTCATCCCATCTGAGATCGAATGAGGGTATAATTCTTCATACGATCAGATCCGCAGCGCTTACTGTACCCGCGCTTCAAAATTGAATCACAGCAGAAAAGAAAGGATCACAGCCGATACGCATTCAATTGCTAACATCACACCGGTTACTGATTAACGTCCGACAACAGCTCTTATTCCTTAGTAAACTCCTATTAGTGCACCGGCGGTTATTCATCTGCACACCGCTTATTCAACAGCAGATAGGCTTAGAGCTCCTACGCTACGAACACACCGGATATTGAAAAGAGCGCTTACTCTTCTTGCAGCGGAGTCGTTCACAAGAGAAAGACTAGCGTTCAATAGCAGTTTTTTCTAAAACAGTCAGAATTCCTAAGTTGATTAATGTAGTCAAGTAAGGTAGGTAAAGAAGTGGAGGAGAATCCCTTTCTTCGCTATGGTGTTAGAGAGCGTTAAGCATAATAAACCTTGGATCTTGCAAACAGTAGGTAGACCAACTGAAGCAAAGACTAGCAGCGGATCTGGATCTGGAACATCGGATCTTGTTCACTCTGACTACGTAACCTGTACTGTGCCTATGAACTCATCCTAAGCTAAGGCAAGAGCGGATTCTCCGACATTGATCTTACTGTTGACTCTTTCCTTTCCTAAGGCAGTAGATTCGGGATCTAAAACAGATTTTCTATGCCACTATAAAGCATCAGGCTAGGAATTCCAAACCGGAGAGTTAGCTACCCGAAAAGCCGGAGTTCGATCCCATCCCACAGCTTCATGCCTTAAAGGCAGAGTTTCATTGAACAGCTGATCTTGGATGGACTTGGACTTGCAATCATTGAATTCAGATTCAGAGCTGACTGAATTGCTTAATTCAAAAAGAATTTCAGGGTAAGGGGGAACTTCTGCCAATTCCATGACTTGACTGACTTCAGACTGGACTGGAATGAACCATCCAATGAATCTTTCCTTCAAGGCTTTCCGCCTAAGGGCTAACTGAACTTGCTTTCTCCCGGGATTCTCTTTTCTAAGCATTTGCCTGAAAGCGCTTACTCAATGCCAAACCCTACTGACTGAATTCCCCTCCCTCTTCCGGGCTTTATTGCCAAAAGTGATTCTAGCTTGAATGGATGGAACCAACTAAAATCCGAATCAAATCCAGATGCCAATCCAATGAGTTCGATTTCCCGCAGCTGGAAGTCAAGCTAGCAGCGTATTCGCCGACAGAGAAAGAGAAGACCAGATCTTGGACTTGCAAGCTCTCTCGAGGGAATCACTTTTAGCAAGCTTTCGAGAAAGTATAGATCCCATCCTTCGAGTTAGAGTTTCTTTTGTCCGATTCAGGCTGATTGGATCACTGAACTTGGTTCACTGAGGCTAAAAGAAGGCGGAAAACGCCCTTAAAAGAGATTACGAGAGACTGAGAGACTACACCCTTCAAATAGGAATAGTGAATGCCCCGGGAGACACGCACCGGTGCTCAATTCCCTCAACTGTGTTTACGGCGCCTCTTCCTTTCGATCAAGTGTGGGTTGAAGCAGCTCTGATACCATCCCTGACTCGGTCACAGCCGGACCTGATTCCATAGCTACGGTCACACCACCTACAGGAGTGAGACTCGGCCTTGATTGACCATTGAAAAAGATTTCCTTAATACAGGGGCAAATTCAGGGGTTTGTACTATAGTGACGAAAGCAAAGCCCAGTTCTTGTCTAATCTCTAAAGATCGGGTGATGACTACGAGACTTAGCGCTGAGACTTATCCTCTCTTTCAATATCTCATGTCATACCTCAGATTCGCTTCTTCATAGGCCTCGCTCCTCTCCCTTTCATTCGAGTGGAAACTCCTTAATCGAAGAGCTCAGGTTCTACCTTTCCCCTTTCTATCCTATTTCGAAACCTGATAGTCGAGTGGGCATTCGGCTCCTCTTTATCTTTCTTCTCTTTTGTCCCATTCCATTCCCGAACCCGGCCTTCAATCAAAAAAAAGAAGATAAGTTCCGTCGCTGGCCTCTTTCTTCGGGCATGAACCCGACCTGTCAAGAACTCTGATTTACTAGATAAGTAGGGCAGGCTAGCTAGATGCTTCACACATTCCAATCTATGCCGGTTTCCTTCCACTAGCCTTCTGCTTGATGGAAGAGGGAAAGATCATTTGATAACTAATCTAATGGGCTTGCCGGTTCTCCCCTCCTCAATCCATAGCGTATGTATATTATGTATATAAGGAAGTGGCTGGTTCCTCTTTGCCATGAAGAGGGGTCGCAACTTTCCTATTCCCTTCTTTCTCTGCCTTCCTTTTTCTTTTCATTGCGGACATTCATCCTTAGGTAAAGAATCTGTCTAGTCCCAATCCCTAGCTGCCAATATAGTCTCTGTCATCTAATTTGATAGTTTAAGCATCTCTCTCTGGTTCCAATCTCGTATATAAGGTTGAAGACGATCAGGTTAGAACTACGACATGATAGACTGTTCCCCCTACCTAATCAATGAGATGCTGCTTCCAAGATGAATTTCCCCTAGCTTGTGGGGATGTGAGGGCCCTCCTTGGATTGGAAAGAGCTGGGAAGCTCCTAGACTATGGGGAAGGAGTTTACAAGCTGCTTTGATAGAACCAGGACAGGCTACTGACTTTCGCCTTGCAACTCGGCTCTGAGCCCGATGCCAGCCTTTTGCTGCTCTTCTGTCTTGCCTTGTCCTTCCGAGATAGGAGTTGAGAGCTTCAGGCAGCACCACAGCCCTAGGAGCACTAGAATAGGTAGCACAGGTCACAGCAAGACTTCAATCTCTCGATCCAGCAATGAGGAAAGAAAGGTCTTTGTCCCGGAAGAAAAGAAGTTGCTTCTTTTCTTACACGGATAGCTAATATGCTTGATGAAAGAAAAGAAGTTTCTTTGCCCTTATTAATTAGTTTAAGGGTTTAAAGGCGCTACCTAACGCTAGTGGAAATTTCGTTCCAGGGATCTGTTTCATGCATGCTTATTTTATTAAATTGATTCTAGCTTCAACCATAAAAAGCTGTTTTGTTGCTGACAACATTGCCGTAGTCAAAATCTTTGGTGTTGAGAGCCGTTGTATTGTCAACTACCGTTGACCCTTCGCTGACTTGAGATCTCGGCTCCCTTCCTATCCCATCACAGAGGCGCTTTCTACCTTGCTACGGCTGGAGGGAAAGCTCCTATTAAGCTTAAGCTATTTGAATTCTGCCTCCTTTCTTCATTTTCCTGTCAATGAGTGAACCTACTATAGCTATAGATATTGCCCCTTTCCTTCGACTAATAAGAAGAATAAGAGGACTGTGCTCGTAGTGAGAAGCTTGATAGCGAGACTTGAAGGCTTAGAGCCAATGGATCACTCACGGACATAGAAATTCCTAACTCATGGGACAGGGCCAGTTAGACCAGCATCCACTGAGGGAAGAAATTCCTTGATGTGAGGCAGGCTTCATTTCGGCGAGCTCTTATACTCAAGGCTTTAAACTCTTCTCTAGTGCCTATGAGATATAGCTCTTTTGGTTACCCCAGAAATCTTTTCTTATAAAAGTGGTTCCCATCCATTTGTGTAGTGTAAGCCTACCCGTTAGTTATGGGTGACCCTTTCACTTTGGCTTTTCTTTTAGCTGATAGGGTGAATCCATCACAACAATAGCTTTCGCTGGAAGAGTGAAATGTACGTACTATTTATGGATCCCCCTTGTAAGCCCCCAAAAGAGGCTTCTAATCTAAGCCATCCTTAAGGCCAGTGAGGAATTAGGCGCTAGGCTATTTATGACCTTCGAAGCCTAACCGGGTCTTCGATCAGGGCCCTTCTTCAATCAGTGGTTTCGACAAATCGACTAATTTCTAGTTTTTGCCTCCCTTCTTCTGCTCACCGGGATAGGCTAGGGATTCGCCGACAAGCGAGTTCGGATGCACCAGGGATGGCCCATTGGCATCCTTCCTTTCAGACAGGATCTGATCCAAAAAGTTTGCTGATAACCTAGAGCGTAGAGCAAGTTCCCCAACCCATTGAGGATCTACCACACGACCCGAAACATAGCTCATTGAATGCTTCCACCCAGCTGAGCGCTGTTCTACGATTGAGATTGTTCTTTTTGTTTGTGACCTAGTTGCTGATTGTCTCTTCTCCCTAAAGGAGAATGCCCTCAATCTCGTCGGGAAAAAGAGAATAGCAAGATGGCAGGTGCTGCTCTCTGAATCTGAAGCTGAAAACGATCTTGTGTATGTCACAAGGAAGGTGGTCAAGGGAAGTAGCTGACTACCTCGCCACTTGGTAGTTGAGTCCTTTTGTGCCCTCGCTACTTATTCTTTTATTAGTAGTCGGGTCCTTTCACCTCGATAGAGAACTTAACGATCCCGGGACTCATAGCTTCGATAGCTGCTAGCCGCCCTTCAGGTCAGAGTTACGACTACGATAGCAGCTCTCATGACCGAGAGGATTGGATACGTACGAGAGAACCTTGCGCCTCAAGGCCAGTCGCTTTCTGGTAGAGATGTGGAACTTTTTCTTTTCTTGTTTTCTTTAAAAATTCATTATTATAATCGGTCACTACTTCGTATGCTCTCTTTCCTACTTACTCGCAGTATCCCTGGGTTTCTTCGTCCTACCTTTGGATAAGACCTTCCTTAATCCCGACGCTGTCCGCCCTGAGCGCAACGCTCTTGATTCCGCTCTATTTATTACATTACATCCTAGCTCGGATTAAGAACCTTACCTCCTCTCGTAGGGCCCTTGGCTGCCGATTTCGTTTGTGTTCCATGTATGGCGCCCTCCGTTCGTCGACTGGCAATCTGTTACCACTCCTTGACCAGATCCCAAGTAGCACAAGACGGCCCTAATATGAGGAAGCGGTTTAGGGGGATCCCCGAAGTGATCTACCGGCCTAGCTATCCGGTCATCTATTAGCCTTATCCCAATTCTTGTTCATGGCACCATGCTTAGCACACCGAATTGGTAATCTGGCTAAACGCTTCTGGGATGTACGTATCAGTACATCCTCCATCTCCTTGGTTGGTCGAATCCATCCCCTTCTGGAGACTTGGAGAAGCCTCTTGTACAGAAGGATGAACTACGTCCCAGGTGTCACTCTGTCTGGACACTCTCACGGCTCAGTGGCAAGCCGCCCTATTCTATTACCAGCTCTTAAACCTTTCTTTTCCCGGACGAGACCATCTCAGACAGGCATTCTTATGTTATGTAAGCTCTTTCGACAAATCATAAAAAGAAGAATTAGCAGCTGCGGCTAAAGCCTCATCTCTACCTGTGGAAGAGTCACCATTTCCAAAAGGCAACCCCGATCTTGCAAACCTCTGGTAGAAACGTCAATCCACAGTCAATCATCCAGCAACAGATTAAGTTGCATC